>KK119398.1:199643-261982 GCA_000611955.2 Stegodyphus mimosarum
ACTTATTGCGGCGCGTGGTGGCCACACAAAATACTGATTCTGATCTCTTGTTCTTGTTTGTTTGCTTTGAACATTTAATCATTTATTTGTACCACTACCACTCAACTGTGTATTAAATTGCATTCAATTATGACGATTCCTTCTTGGTGTTGCAATTTTCACAAACGTGAGTGTAGTTATTATCAGGTCAATCTGCCATGCGATGCGACAAATACTACCGATTTACATTTCACTAATAAGGCAAGTAGAGCAAGGCAAGTTCAATTTAAAAATGGATTGCACATTTTAAAAGAGCATATTTTGTACATATTTTATTTGAAGTGGTTCTCAAATTCCTTTGTCATTCCATTATTCCTTAAATCTTGTATTCGTTCCAAAATTTATTTCATATACGAACATTTCCTTTCGTCTACATACATTATTCGTCTTTATGGTAATCTCTTTTAAACTGCCCATCTTGTGTAAAAAATTTAAAATTTACGTAAAAGTATTCTAAGAAAAGTTTCTATTTCAAGGTTTAATGTGCGGAAAGCCAGGACGTTCCGTTGGCTGCCATATTGAGGGAGGAGAGAAACTATCTTATCACGAAGGAGAAGAAGTTCGATACCGCTGTGACATATATGATGGTTTAATCAGAGGCAAGATTGCTCGCAAATGTGTCAACGGATCTTGGACTGGAAGTATACCGATAATTTGTAAGTATGCAAGCATAGTTCAATACTTATTCACTGTTTCGGATAAATTCATAAAGCTTATTTCCAAATAAAGTTTATTCAAAATTTTGCCTCATCGAGAGACACTTCGCATTTTTTGTTCTCACAATAACGGAACTTCTTCCTGTACAAAAGTACAAAATAAAATATTTACAAGGTTTTGTTTGCCAGTATTGAATAAGCACATCAATTTTCAAATATTTCATTAGAAGGTTTACCATTTTAAATTTCCTTTCCCCTTCCTTCTCTTCTTCACTTGAGTTGTGTAAACATTTGACCACAATTGTGTAACAGATTAACTGAATAAAAGAGAGCTGGGCAGTTTAAAATGCCAAGTTGCATTTCTGACATAGCACTTTTTGAAGAAAACTTCTACAATTTCGAAAGCTGTTAAAATAGAATTGTTGTTTCTGTGACTAAGATAAACTATAGGTATATTCTCCGTGGTTAAGTGATTTAAGGCTGATTTACATAAGGCATTTCTAGTGAAACCCGTTAGAAGAAGTGTTTCTCTCCGTTCTTTTCTCTTTTTAACTAATGTGTTATATTATAGAAAAAATTTAGCCATATATTTCTGTTAATCTTCTGCATACGGGGAAACAATTTAGTCTGGATTTTACGATTTTGCAAGGCTAATTAGTGGTTACATCAGTATTAGTTATTTCCTTTTTCTTATTCTTACCAGAAGTTTGTTTATAGCAACTACCATACGCATTAAATCGCCAAAAGAATTAAAGTCTGAATGCAAGCTTAAGGTATTTCTCCCGCCTTCTTGGCCTGCCTTCGTGGTGTAGTGGTCAGCACGCTCGACGCGTAACCGAGAGGTCCGTGGTTCGATTCCCGGCGAAGGCGTTGCTCATTTTTCATCTCTCCTCCTTTCCAAAAATACCTAATGTCTCTACAAGTGGCGCCCGAACTAAAAGGTGGTGGCTGATGATTCTCGACCTACACGATTTGGCGACTGGGGTCCCTAATCCCCAGTCGCCCTTTAAAAGGGGGAGTATGTAAGTTATTTCTCCCGCCTTCTTCGCATGCCTTCCTGGTGTAGTGGTCAGCACTCTCGACGCGTAACCGAGAGGTCCGTGGTTCAATTCCCTGCGAAAGGCGTTGCTCGCTTTTCACATTTCCTTCCTCCAAAAAATTCTAATGTCTGTACAAGCTTAGTAAACTAGAGTATTCAATATCTGAATTTTGATACTGAAGTTACAGCAATTCTGTAACTTCTGATTTACTTGTATCATCAGAGTATGTAAAATAAAAATCTGTAATTTACTTACGATTCATAGGTGAAATAATTAACTAGTGCTGTGAAAGCTTTCAACAATGATTTTAGTTGCAAAATAATCGCATTTCAAATTATGATGGGAAATTTAAAAATGGTAAATGAAACCGCGAAAGCCCCTCTGTTAGATTACGGTGTTAAAGCTCGAATATCATTTTAGTCAGAAGTTTCAAAGATCAGCCTTAGAATCGAGTTTTAACTTTAAGTTTTAATTTTAAGTTTTAACTTTGGAGTAACTCTCTGAATAAAAGTAATCTATCTACGAAAATGGTGATTCTAAGTTCAAATTCTAACCGCAGTCCATGGATTTAAAACTACTCTTGAGTAACCTTAAACATGTAAGGGGCCCTTACAGGGCTAGAAGAAATTCTCAATTGTACACCTGTCTATGCCAATTAAAAGAGTGGGTCCATCGGAAGCCAGAGTAAAGCATACATTTTCTGTAGTCCCGCGTTTAAGTTCCATTACTGCAAATTAATTTCTGTGTTTCATAAAAATGGTTCCGTTTGATAGTATTTACGTTTATAATGATATGAGTTTTTCCCTATATGAGCATTTTTTTTTTGGAAGAAATTGTAATTTTTTTTTAAATTTGATTTCCAGTGAATTTTTTTGTACAGTTCTATGATTTATTTGCGAAATTATTGTAATAATTATAAGTTCATAGCTCATAAAATTGCATTCATTTCAAGCATGAGACAATGTTTTTTCCCGCTAGGATATTACCGATTACATGATAACGTATTAGAGTGATATATTTTCTTGTATGATTTTGTAATACGCATCCTTTTATAACATACAAACCCCGTGACACAGCCAGCGCTAGACGTTTTGCTGGCAAGTGCAATCTTTATAGTTCCTAAATGCTGCAGCACGTTGCCACCCTCAATTTTAAAATTCTGCTTTCCGGGGCGGCCGGCGCTGCAACCGAGAGTTACAAATACTCTCTCACTAATCGTAGATTCTCGCCTTTTATTTAAACTCAGTTAATTTGTATTGCTCGTGAAGTTAATATAAAGTAAAAATACTGGAAAGATATAACAGAAATTAAAGTATTAATTAAACCTTACACTATTTGCTATATGGGGAAATATGGCTACACGTGCGTATGTGGTTTTTTTGTCTAAGGTTATGTACAGTAATTAAGACCTTTTTTGTGTGCGTTATGTGTGTGTGTGTAGAATTTACCTCGAACAAAGCAAATTAGGGATTGTTTATACTTGGATACTGTGAAGAAACAGTTCCGTTATATTTTACTGCTATTAATGTAATTTTATCGTACCTTCAGATTGCATAATTTCTGCATTTACATAGTTAAGGTAAGAGCATACCTTTTGTACAAACTTTGCTTGAACTTCCGATTCCTGTATTAGTAATATTTCGTATTTCGAAAATTTTCATTACCTGTCGTTTTCACTGTAAGGTTCGGAGCTTCTTTCAGATTAATTACATAAAAAGGATTACAATACTTACGGGGTATCTCAAACTCTGTTAAAATCATTGAGGTAAAGAACATCGATATGAATCATACTAACTTAAAACCACACGACCGAACACACTACTCTTAAGAGATAGAAGAGACAAAGACACAGTAAAAACACAATACAGAAAGCAGTATAAAGTGCTTTATCTGGCTAAACGGCAAAATAACTTTAAGAAACAAAATGCGGTTTCAGGTCAGGTATTCAAAGTTCTGACTATCCTCAGTGATGCATGTCTGACATTTAAGCCATAAAGATTTCGGAACATTTTCAAAGATACCTAGAGTTTCGCAGTTTTTAACAGCTCTCATAACACGTCAGATGCCGTGCGTTAACCCATACATGAAATGCAAGTCCCCCAACTTAGCGTTCGTAAAGTGATGCATGTTCTCTGTATGGTATCATAAGGATGGAGAGGCCCCAGGTGCTGACCTGCAGTGCCGGCATGCAGCACCACCTATCCATTTTCGATCCTGCTTTTTTATGTGAATATGGTTTATAACGATGTTATCTTCCCTTACCTCAAAACTACACATACATACTTCAAGGGATTTTGTATATCTATATAAAAAAGGACACTATATTGATCGTAGTAATCACTGCACTTGCAAACTCTTCTTATTTTGTTTATAGGTTTCCGATAGTACCAACTACCCACGCGCATTTTGCATTATGTCTCTCCTCTTTATAACGTCTACATTTGGTGTTGTCTTGACCTACCATTTTTTCCTTCTCCTTTTCTAAATGGATGACTATCTCCCTCATGCACTATAACACTGTTTCACGGTTCACACAAATTCTGCTCGAGAACCGACAAAGAGACACTTAACTATGACCATATTCTGGAGCAGCATATCACAGGACACGGCGCTTTCCCCACCTGCTTCCATGTTAGAGGCATGTATCCCTCAGATCTCTGCGAATGTAGAGAAAGGGGTGACCGATCATTACATTTTTTTACTGTGGTCTGACAGAGAGTATGCATCTGATAAATCCTCGCGATAATCTAATTCCTTTTAGAAAATACACAATAAGAAATAGATATTTTACAACCAAGATCAGAGACATTCTTTTACATATCCACAGATTCGGACTGGATATTTGTCAAGTGTAATCTTACAGCATCTGTAGAATGTTATTAATATGTATTAATTTCACTCTCACAATAAAATGGTTAAACAAGTTCATTTCCTTTCGAAAAGTGTAAATCGTTCATAGATGTCCTCTGCATTTTTGCCACAAAGTATCATTTCCGGCAATTCGCAGACACTATTATGCAATGCTGATGAGAGGTACTTCCAAGAACTTTACATCTTCCGTCTTAGAAAGGCCATTTGAACGAACAGTTTGACTTTTGGACGCCTCAGTTGCCCAAGTTTTCAAGGACAATCTCGTCTCTGTATAATTAGTCTAGCTGCTATGCTCAACGACCCCCAACCTATATAGCGTTTAGTGACCCAAACTACCGGACTGACGGACCGAGTTTCGAATCCCGGAGAAGGCATGGATTTTTGAAAAAATATAGTGTCTATGCGGCAAGGGGGCACTCAAAATATACGGCGAGGCGAAAATTCTCCCGAGAGGTTCATGATAGAGGAAGAGGGGGTGGAAACACTTGGACTGCTCCCGCAGTGTTCTCCCTCAAAATTAGGGCGCAATCTTAACAGTTAGCCAGGTTCAGCAATACCTCAATCACATGTGGTATTACAGAAGAGCTGGTCTATCTTCTATCTGTATCTCTCCTTAATTTTTCTTGGCATTAATTTCGAACAAGCGTAAAAGCTTTTTACATCCTATTCAGCATCTGAATTCGTTAAAAACTCTCAGCTACAGCGACAATAGCAGTAAACTCAGAGAAAATTTCTAATCATTCCTCTGTTATTGAAAACTGCGTTTCACTCTCCTCTTAAAAGAGGAGACGTTGTGCACGTTTTTGAGGATTCTTTAAGACGTCTTCTAGATTTTAATCAATGCTGTGACTAAATTTCGTCTATCAGCGAACCAACAGAATATTATAAAACTGAACTAAAAAATAACAACTCTGTTAAAAATATTACATGCATCGCAGGAACTATTCGTAGCTGTCCTTCGAGACAGCATAACAAAAAAGACTGAAATCTCAAATTTTCAGGAAATTACCAAGACTTGTACTAAGAAAAATCCTCCAACTTTAAACTCTAAGTTTTTCTACAGAAAATATACTAATCTATTCATCTAGAAATATATAACAATAAAAAAATCGGTACTAATATTATAGAGGTAATCAGAAAACAATTGTCAAAAACCGAGTTTTGATCACTAATGGTTCACTTCCTGATGAAAGTGAAATATCCGAAAAAGCGCTACTTCGCCATATACAGTACATGTGTATATTTTCAATTTCTTATAAATGAGGAAGAGTACTATTTGTGTGTTGTGTGTTGTGTGTGTGTACTGCACTATTTCTAGTGTAATTTTTTTTTCCAATGGCAGGCACTTGACTATAACGGAATTAGCCAATACTAAGGCCGGAACTGGTACCATTTTATTGTGGAGGCACCTAATAGGCGACCACCGCTGCAATTTTACATCCATGCCTTCTCCTGGGCCCTTTGGTATCACAGTCAGGCTCCCCTAACCACTATACTGTCTGGGCGGCAGTGTAATGTTTCTAATGTAAATATTTTCTGTTTAAACGCAAACGCTTGATCATTTCCCCAGTAAAACTGCAGTCTGCACTCCCTAACTGGATTTTGGGGGAATATATAGTTGATTACACACCCTAAAAAAGAAAGCTATTAAATAAACAGCTAAATTTCTATATATATATATATATATATAACGAGCAAAAATTAGGAAACAAAGAATAAATGAAGTTTTTATTCACGAAAGGCTTTATTCAACAAAGGTGCAAACTTTCCCTCAGAATTCGCTGAGAAAATTATAAAAAATACATGAAACATAATTTACATATAACATTTTTCTTTGTATAATGCTACCTTTGCAGATATTCCAGGAACATGTTCTGCGTATAATTTTATTATTAAAAGCTATTAATTAGGCATTTTGTTTTAGATCTAATCTGAGAGATTCATTTCGCTTATTTACAGATTAATTTTTTTTTATTTTTATAATCTTATGTTTTGTGGATTTCTACATTTAATTTCTATAACGAATATACTGTGTTACAAGGTTCGAACGAATAAAAAGCTCCTTTATATGTTATATTCAATTTAACTAGATAAATAATCATTTACGAATTTAAGCGATGCATTGCATCAGACAGAGGAGTTCATTTCTTTCTATACCCTTAATAGGTCATAGTTATAATTATATTCTTTACGCTTTAACTATGTTACCTTATACATATATATATTTCCCTAAATGCAAAATGATATATTTTTTTATGTTTCTATGTGTTTGAAATCTGCAATAACTCTTACTGGTAGTTAACTTAAATGCCAAGGTCTAAAATTGAAGGAAAAAAAAATCTAAAAAACAGAACGTTTAGGAGCGGCGCATGCGCCTTAACTGTAAACGTCGTTGAATCGTCTGTGAAAACCTTTTTTTTTATTTGTTTAATTTCTGTTTTACATCGTTTTAGTTTTATACTAATCGAACATGTGGTACTGCATCGAGCATGTGGCAACGACTTAATAACATCTCATGTGATATATTTTTTTTTCGCATTCTTTTACTGTAACGTACTTGAGAAGTTACATCCGTTTTGGAAGTAATGCCCGAGAATCGCTCTAGTATAAATACACATAGCAAAATTCAAACAGTGTTTGCGTTTATTCTGTAATGAGTTAAGGGGAATATTTATCAACGAAGTTAATTCAATTCAAATGGTCGATCTGAGCCGGAATGGATATAAAATTTATAGAGCCTTGACCTTCGATTTCCGGATTGGAGTGAAGGATTAGTTAACATACTTCCAGATTGAAGTTCAACAGAAACAAAAGGCTGCTTTGAAGCTCGTCGTTTGTTTCATAACTTGCTAATTCAAAATGTCCGTGAGAGAGATTTTGGAGAAGGAACGTACATTAAAAACACAGTTAACGAAATCAAGGCAAAAAATAGCGGACGAAAATGTCCAATAAAGAGATTTAGAAATACTAAAAATTAAATTAATGTGCTTGAGACAGATAAATTCTAATCTCGATTCTTTGTTTGGAGTATGTTTGATGAAAGTATTGATACTTATATAAAAGAGAAAGAAGAGATTGACGATATTCTTTTAAATGCAGAGGTCAAATTAAATCGTAAATTAGCCAAAACTTTAAAAGAAAATAAATCGTAGGCGTCTAGTTGTACGAATACTGAGAACAATGTCAAATTACCCAAAATTAGTTTGCCAATGTTTCCGGGTAACTTACATAAGTGGTTTTCTTTTAAAGATATTTTTTAGCCAGTGTTGATTCAAATTTCAATTTAACAGATGCGGTAAAATTACAGTACTTAAAATCCGCGCTGAGAGGTGATGCTTATCATACTGTGCAGTCAATACCCATAATTGACTAATTATAAGTCAGCTTTTTTTCTACTAGAAGAAAGGTTCTCAGATCACAGCAAACAAGTGTATGGTCATCTGAATCTGTAGGGGTTTCCCATATATTGTATAAAAAATTTATTTTAAGTTTGATAACTTTCCTGAACCTCTCAACTTCCCCTAGTATTTTCTCGCCAGGATGTAAATTTAATGTTAAGTGAAGTGAATATTTAAACGAGTAAATCTAAGTTTATTCAGGGCGTGTTTCGCTAGCCAGCGCACGTTTCATTGCTATTTCGCTATTATGCTAATAAGCCACTTGGCCATTTCGAATTATCATCACGCCTGTTAGGTTTTTGTGGGTCAACCTGTTAGGTGTAATTTAACGTGCTAATTCCAGTACTATTTTATTTTAGATTAAACTTGAATTATATTCTACATTTAGGTTTTCACCGCAAGTTGACGATGTTTTTGTAACGCACGAAGATCGTGCTTTTCTGTTAAATTTTGAATTAATAAAGATTGGTAATTGGTTGAATTAATTAAGATTGGTAAATGAATTACCAAGCACGGAAGAAGGGTGAAAACTACTCACCCTTCTCCTGTGCTTGGTAATTCATTTACGCCTGTGCGAGAATTCGCTAGGTTGATTGTAAGATCTAGGTTTAGTTTATGTATAATAGCAGAGACAGATCTTACAAAACTACTAATGAATATGCATCCTATGCAAAATGTGGCCCAACCGGCGGCTGAGCGGAAAAGTCGCTGAACATTGGTAGTTCGGTGCGAGGTTCGAATCCCGCGAACGGGCTGCCTGCATGGGCGTTTTCAGGGTTTTTCCCGTGGGTAACGTGCATACGAGCCAGTTTCCTTTAGAAAATCCTCCACGAAGGCATCCCTACCCTTAGACAGATAGCCCTCGAGGCTTTGCCGTAATTAAATAAACCAAACCTATGCAAAAAGAGTCTGCTTCAGCAATATTAAACTTGACTGCTATTACAAATGAATGCATGAGGTCATTGGAAGTTTTAAATCCAAGTGTTAAAGGGTTTTCTTCCAATGCATTTGTATACATTTTAGGACAAAAATTAAATCCTAACATCAAAATGTGGTGGGAGAAAAAATTAGAGAAAGAGAATTTGCCTACTTTAACTGATCTTAAAGAATTTCTCAAAGATCTTGCGAGAATTCTCTACTCTTCAATGGGTGCGATTAATTAAAAAAAAAGGGGGGGAGTTATCACTGCCATTTCTAACGCAAATGAAAAACACAGATTTCGTGTAAATTATGTTATTTGAGCAATCAGCGAGCTTTTTAATTGTTCTAAATTCCAGAAACTAAGTGTAAAAAAAGAATAGAATTTGCGAAAAAAACGGAATTTATGTTTTCGTTGTTTTAGTTCGTACAGTATGAGAATTTGTCCTTCAATTACTTGTGCATAAAAAGAAAATGGCTTTCTCTTATGTTATAAAAATGACAGTAGTACCATTGGTGCCACAGTAGCAAGAGAAGAGAGTTCATACCAGTAGGAGTCGCATGATCAAAACACAAGTGCATTAAATGTGCATGCAACTGCATTTCAAACTAAAAATCAAAACGAAGCTTTTACATCAGCTATGGATACTATTAGTGGGGAAAATGTAATTTTATCTACCGTTTTTGTATGTACAGAACAACTCCAATTATCCGAACTCCAACTATCCGAATCGCCTTCAGAATTTAAGAAAGAAATTAAGGCTAAAAAAATTAAGAGTGTGGCCACATGCAACTTCTCATTATCACGCGGATGCTCGACTTGGCTGCCCGAAAACGGACGAAGCAGTCAAATAGCTTGCTTTAACCAAGATGTTCAGCAAGCAATGATTTTCAACACTGTGCAGTACGCTATATAACATGTACGTAAAACTGTTGCCTTTTAATTTTAATTAATTAAAACCACTTTTTCTTTAAAAATAGTTCTTACTCCCATTTTCAACATACAGTAATTTAAGTATCTAAGGCTACATACTTAGGAGTGACACTCAATAATAAGCTAACTTGGAAAGACCATATTAACCGTGTCAGAAGCAAAGCATTAAGTGTAATTACTTGCCTACTCCCACTTATCGGAAGAAATTCAAGCTTAAGCTTAGTAAAGAAAAGGCATTTATATATTGCTGTCATAAGGCCCATTTTCTCTTATGCTTCGCCGGCTTGGGCGGCTTACTCTAAAAAAGATGTTGAAAAACTTCAGATTACGCAAAACAAAGTCTTATCACAAATGCCCATTTCTACGTATCTAATGAGACCTTGCACAGAGACCTGAGGATTGAATATGTAAATCATTATTTACATAGAATGAATGCCAACTTCTTTAAATCTGCCTTATTATGTAAACATCTTCAACATTTCCATGTTCTAGACTACATAGCCTTAGATGAGGATTACAACATCAGGCCATATGCGGCTCACTTACTAAGGGATCTGAATTTCCCAACTTAGTAGTTGTTAGAGCATTGCTTCAACTTCTACATATGTAAATAGGCTTTCGTTATTTATCCTAGTTATCATATTTAATCAAGAATTTCAATGTTTATTATCATTTTTTATGTTATATTTCATGTATTAATTCAGTATTTGTATTGTATTGTATTGTATTGTATTGTATAACTAAAGTTTAATAAATTGTGTTACTTTCATGTGCACTGGTTAGGACGCAGACATGTACTAACGCGGCTCAGCCGCAGTCAGGATTTTAGTTAGGACTTCTCTCTACATTGCAGGACTTTGGTTTATTGCAACCTTGCGATGCAAACGGCATCTCTTTCATACCGCATATTTGGTTTTATTTTATTTAAGGAAATTGCATGTCAGGGGCTCTATGCAATTCCTCAGTGAGCTGGATAAGTTGCTCATAATTGGCAATATCCCAGAAATAGTTGTCCATACTAGACTAGACTAATTTAAGTAAAGTATTTAATGTATACGTTCTTCGGAAAAAATACAACTATCCGAGTTTTTTACTATCCGAATGAAATTTAATTAGATATTAAGTGACAGTGGAAGTGTTTCTGATTTTTGTACCACAGAATTAGCGGATGTACTTACTTTAGAAAGTGTAAAGACAAATATTTCGGTTTGCAGCGTATCAGATATTTTAACTACGATAAAAAGAAAAGCAGTTGCTCTTATCTGTAATCAGGAGCAGACGTATAAGAAGAAATTAGAATTTTTGGTAATTCCGAAAATAGTAGGTTTAACTCAAACAAAATTTATCGCTGTTAGTAACCTTGTGATTCCAGAGAAGGTAAATATACTCGGAATTTCATAAACCGGAAAAAGTAAAGCTGTTGCTTAGCGGGAAAGTTTTCTACGATATGTTACGAGCTGGAAAATTTTATATTCTCACATAGGTTTGATATTAGAAATAGTGTATTTGGATATATAGTTAGTGGAAATACAAATAATTCACATCGAAATAATTTATGGGTTTGTGGGTTAATTAATAATAATTCAGAAATTAAATTAAATATGTTTTCGAACTGGAATCATTAGGAATTAAAAATGAACCTTATTGCCTTGAGAAAGACAAGGCTTCGGAAATATTTAATACGATAATTTGTTTTAAAGTTGGTCATTACGATATCAGATATTTTGAAAAAAGGACTGGAGTGATTTAACTCATAATTATAGAGTAGCAAAAAACAGCTTAAAAGTTCTTGGAAAGGGAATGAGTTAGTATATAAAACACTGTCTTCTATATATAATGAAATATTATATGAGTGTCATAAGAAAGGAATTATTGATGAAGTTTCAGATAAAAACATACTTGACGGTTAACCAGTTTTGTACCACCACATCAACCGGTATTTACAGAAACTAGTACATCAGCGAAAACTAGGATAGTCTTTGATCGCAGCCCATTGAGTTGGGACAGTTATCACTGAGCAGTTGCCTATGGACAGGAACAAATTTGAATGCTAACATGTTCCATTTGCTAATTAATTTCCAATTAGCTAAAGTTGCTGTTTCAATGGTTGTGGAAAAGGTATTTTAGCAGATTGCTTTGGCAAAAAAGGACGGAGATGCAGAGAGATTCCTCTTTCTGGAAAACAAAATTAAATGATCTAAAATTAGTGATATACAGATTCAAGCGTATAAATTTTGGAATTAAGTCAAGTTCGTTGTTGCTGGCTGCAACAATTAAAGAACACATATAAATATCGAGATGAGCAACCAGACGTATTTGAAATGCTAAATTCTTGTATTTATGTTGATGACTTAATTATAGGATACGAGAGTATAGAGGAGGCTCTATACTTATTACATGCAGCCAAATAACTTATGAGTGAAGCATATGCGAACTTCGGTATGTGGCTATCTAATGATGCTCAACTTATGAAAAGATGGGAAGAAGAAGGATTCGAAATCTATCCATATAAAGTCAATGACTCAGATGAGACACTTAAGATCTTAGGAATGTTCTGTTGTATTAATGAAGATGGTCTGATAGACACAATTAATTCGACACAATTTCTTAAAAGTAAGCGTAATACGAAACAATTCATCTTAAAATCTGCAGGGAAGGTTTTTGACCCCTTTAGATTAATAACCCCGTTTTCGTTAGACTAGAATTCTTAATACAAGCACTTTGGGTTCGAAAATTGGAATGGGATGATGAACTACCTAAAATATCTCTTAAGTGTGCAGGAAGTGGTGTAGTGAGTGTCCTCATCTGAGTGAGATTATAGTTCCTAGGTTTAATTTGAATCCCAAAGCCGATTCTATAGAGATCCATTGCTTCTCAGATGCTACTCAGAGGGCGCACGGTACGGTTGTTTACGACTGCGTTGTAAGACTGCGTAAACAATAGCAAATTTCTGAGTTTTGTTGCATCAAAATTTCATGTTGCAGCTGTGAAAGTTACGTTATTTCGTCTTGAATTACTTGGAGTATTACTAGCAATGCGTCTATGTTCTGAGGTGAAAACGTCGTTTGAACAAAAGAAACCCTCGACAATATTCTATTGGACAGATGCCAAAATAGTGTTATGCTGGATTAAAGGTACCAGCACCAAGTAGAAATCTTCCCATCGTCAACAAAGTTAAAAGAGATCAGAAAGTTAACACAGGTCCAGCGAAGGATAATCCAGCAGATATTCTGATGCGTGCTTTTCGAACCGACTTCTTGAGAACAGTTCTAAATGCTAGTCATGTTGTGACATTCTAACAGCCCAGAGATTCTTCAACACGGCTTGTCAATTGAGCTTGTTGAAGAAGTTTGTCCAACCGAACTTAAAAACGACAATGAATTGCATAACGATTCCAATTCAGATTTAATTGCGTGTAGTGAACTAAGCATTCTTAATTATATTCTTAATTCGTCTACTAATTATACTAAACTTACTCGAATTGGAAGTTTAATTTTTAGGTTTATCCATAACTATAAGAATCCCAAAGTAAGGAAGTATGAAGTACTTTCTTTACAAGAGATAAGAAGAGCTGAGGTTTGGATTTCATTAGAGACTCAAGAAAGTGAGTTCGGAGAAGAAATAAAACATCTAAATAGGGGTAAGCGTGTTCATACAAAAGTAAATCAGCGTCTCCGGTTAACATGGGATTAATTAGAGTGGGAGGACGATTATCCCATTCGGACCTACACGCTAATAGTAAACACTCTGCTTTTTTACCGCGTAAGCATTGTTTAACTACTATTATTGAGGAACATTTTCATTTAAAATACTTTCATTTAGAATCAAAATGCCTGTTACATTAGGTACGGCAAAGGTTCTGGCCACTTAATGGCAGAAATAATCGTAGAAAGATCGTCTACAAATGTGTGACATGTTTTAAAAACAAACCTGCAACAGTTCAACAATTAATAAGTTACCCGGAGAGCGCGTTACACCCATCTAACACCACTGGTGTTGATTTCTGCAACCCGTATGCTATAAGTTTAAGAACCAACGTAAAGGGATTTTGAACAAAATCTATGTAGTAGTATATGTATGGTGTAAGTACAAGAACCATATACTTAAATTTTGTAACAGACTAAACTAGCCAATCTTGAAAATAACTCCATTTTACATTTTTGTCGGTAGATCTCTCGTAGTTCTTGCTGAACCAGATTTATCCAACATAATTGAAAACAGACTTTCTAGAATGGCAAAGAATTACCAAGTACACACAGAAAATCTGGAAATCATGGAAACGCGATTATCTTAATAATTTAAAAGAACGTTACAAGTAGAAATAAGAAGACGTTCAGTTGGAAACTCTTGTGTTAATAACAGATGAAAATTTACCTTCAACCAAATGGTTAGTGGGGAGAAAAGGTGAAATTTTTCAAGGTAGGGGTAACAGAGTAAGAGTAGTAGCTGAAACAATGCCTAATTAATTTTTTTAAAACGAAATTTTCGAGATATTTGTTTACTTCCTGTAGAATGATTTTTATGCCTCTATATTAAAAACTTATTTGTTGCTTTAAGTAGTTGTTACCAGGTAATTGTTGAAATTCGTTGCTGTAATGATTTAAATGTATATTCTTCAGTACTACAGTTTATTATATATCATATTGTAGTTAATCGGTATCAGTAATATCATATTGTAGTTAGTATCTTTATATTTACACTCTTTGTAATAATAGTTTCGAAATTGCTAATTTGAACGGCGGGAGTATTACGCTATAGCAGAAATATACTGTCGCTAGTCTGTCTCAGAAGAGGAGAACGTTTAGGAACGGCGTATGCGCATTAATTGCAAGCTTCGCTGAATCGTCTGTGAAAAACATTTTTATTTTTTAAATTTCAGTTATTGCATCATTTTAGTTTTATTACGGTATTTGCATCTAATATGTGGCAACGATTTGATAACTTATCGTGTGATATATATTTTTTGTGCATTTCTTTTCCTGTCATGTAATTGAGAAGTTACATACGTTTTTCTGAGTAGCACCTTAGTGTCGCTCTAGTAAAATAAGCACAGTAAAAAAGAGTGATTGCATTCATTCTATAATCTATTTATGTGTACATTTATCGACGGAGTCAATTCAGCTCACCAAGTACCCAAAGAATTCCTCGCCACGTAATTTGAAGAGACCGGTCGTGAAAATGAGTTATACGACACATTTAATGTAGATGCACAATTGTTTCTTCAAATAATGAAACTTAAAAAAATCTGAAATGTTTCAGCTTTTAAATTACGTCCAGAGGGATTTTTTTTAACTTTTTGTGTGTTACCTTTATTTATTAAATATCATGTTCTTCGCACTTGAAAACAATGAAATTCAGTTCAAGAGCAATATCGCAAAATGATTTTAAACTGAGCATATCTTTAGAATTTTCTACACATACTCTGGTGTGCAAAAATTAAGGACGAAGTCGAAAAATTAGCATATCTGCTGAACGAAGTGGCAGAGCGGACAGAAAGACCAATCAGGAGATTAAGTAAGATGATGTACGGTAGCACATGCGCAGATATGCAGGTAAAAGTAATGGGGGAGTGTCTGAGTAGTATAAAGCATGTTGTCGGTGTAAGATCAGTATTTCTGGCAAAGAGATTGCACGCCGTATAGCAGTTAAAATCACACCGAGTTGCTGCCTCAGCGAGAAATGGCGAATAATCAATCTGTTAGACGACATCTGAATGCTTTTACCCGAGGTCGAATCATTGGGAAGTTGGAGGAAGGCCGCAGTGTGACAAGTGTGGCTGCAGAGTTCGGAATTGCTCACAGCATCGTTTCACGACTTTGGAGACAATTTCAAACTACAGGAAAAGCTATCCGGGGGTTTAGTAGTGGTCGTCCACGAGGAACCACACCCGCAGATGACCGGTATATTGCCTTACAGGCCAGAAGAAACAGGCGGCAGACAGCGGGAGAAATCGCTAGACACACGACACAGGCGACTGAACGACCGATATCGCTTTTTACCGTGGACAGAAGACTGCAAGGTGGTGGTCTGTTTGCACGACGCCCTGTACGGTGTGTACCTCTAACGCCTGCCCATCGGAGAAGGCGTTCTCTGTGGTGCCGGGAACACCGGAATTGGAGAGACAATGAATGGGGACGAGTACTCTTTACAGATGAGAGCAGATTTAGTCTGAGTTGCGATTCTAGACACATACACATCTGGACAGAGCGGGGAACACGCAATAACCCCTTCAACATCATCAAAAGGGACTGTTTTGGAGGTCGCGGAGTTCTCGTTCGAGCAGACATAATGCTTGGTAGCCGGACCGACCTTCATATCTCCCAAGGAGGTTCGTCACCTGGGACTGCTATTGTAACGAGGTTCTTCTTCCTTACATGCGTCTTTATCACAAGGGCTATGGGTCCTCAGTTCCTCTTCATGGACGACAACGCTCCACCTCATCGCACAGTTACTGTCGAAGAGCTGTTGGAGAGTGAAGATATTGAACACATGGATTGGTCGGCAAGGTCTCTGGATCTAAATCCCGTCAAGCATGTACGGAACTTACTAGGGAGACCCGTGGCAGCACGTAACTTATCGCCAGTAACGATTCCGAAACTGCGATTGGTGCTACAAGAGGAATGAGCAGCAGTGTCTCAACAGCTCATTAACAACCACATATCCAGCATGCACAAATGATGTGAAACCTGCCTAGCAGTCAGGGGAGATCATATCCCCTATTAAAGACCGGGTGTTTCTTGCTGGACGCCCATCACAGGGATGTTTCGGCCTTCAGTCGTATTGCGTTCCATGCTACTTTTCAATAAAGCTTCTTTTTATCCCTCTGATTTCTCTTCTAGTAAGTGTTGCTTACATTACTCATGTCCTTACGTATTGGGGATCTTACGGTATTAAATGTGTTGATTTGGAAAGCTTTTGTACAAAGTTATATTGAAAAAACCGTCTCGTCCTTAATTTTTGCACACCAGTGTAGTCTCACGCGCTGGAGATAAAAATGTTTTTTCTATACAACGTTGCCATTGCTCGCTTTGAAATAAATCAAAAGTTCATTAAAGTTTTACAAAATATGAAATCGATAATAAAAACAAATTCCAAATTTTGGCTTCCAGATGTCCATATTCCAGTGGAAACGTTCAATATTCAAAATCTGATGGCTCTAGGTACCATTGTTTTATCACAATGCGAGAAACATACATCCATTTATGCAGATTCTTCATTATTTAATATCTTTAAATATAATACAGAGCGATAATATTTGGCGGTAACAATTTGAAAAGTGGAAGAACGCTTTTAGTGAATCAAGGCAAAATGCCAAAACGAAATTAATAGTTCTTCTGGGCAAATTGCCCCTTTGGACTAAAAAAAAAAAAGACCAAAGCCTCATCATGTATTACGGAATTATAATGAAAATGCGATAAAATCCTAACGTAATGTAAGAAAAGATTAAAAAAAAATCGAAATATACTTGCAGAGCCGGGGCAAGGGGGAGGCAAGTGACGCACTTGCCTCAGGGTATCACTAAAAGGGGCGCCAAATCGGCTGTGCTAATTCGAAAGTTACTTTAATTATGGTTTTAAATTTGCCGATTATTATTAGGGAAAATAAGCTTCGACAAACTTAAATTAATAAAACAATAGGAAGCACTGCAAGAAAACCTGGAAATTAATGCAATGTGTATTTCAATGTTATTTCTTATTTATCAAAAAAGGATTTTTTAACATTTTCATTTGAAAGTTATAAATAATTGGCCATATTATTTTTCTGAATTTATAAAGCTACGATTGAAAAACATTTTAAGAATTATGGTACAATTATGCTATAAGAATTATGACATCGTAATTTAATACGGTTACTTTTATTTAATACAAATATAGCTATTTTGATATATATATAGGGGCGCGAATTTACCTTTTTGCCTCAGGTGAAAAAATATCTTCTCACGGCTCTGTATACTTGTAGTGTGTTTAAAATAAAACTAAGCAGATGAAATATTTTGTAACATTTATATTTTGAAAGAAAGGGAGAACACTTAAGGCAAAAGGTTCATTTTGTCGTTACACATGGGAAAAGCCGAGAGGACTACCATGCGGTAGTCCCTTCACCATAGTTTAGTGTCCACGTTGAACTAGATGTGTTCAGAGGTTATACCATTCAGCAACCAGTGGCCTTCGAGTTTTAAAATTCCTGCAATTCGATTCTGTTTGCTAATTGCAATTAGTCTAAAACATATTAACACTTTGATCATTTATTACTGGACTTTATGTCTGACCCCTAATTTTTCGAGAATGAAATTTCTATCAATGTTATTTAACTTTTCATTTTAAGTTACTATGTTCCAACAGCCATAATATGTTTATATCGCTCTTTATTTCTTCATTCATTACTTAGCTGTACGAATCGACCAGTTTGGCGATTTTCCAAATTTTCAAACCTTCATTTTGAAAATATTGAAAATCGCCAAATAGCAGTGTTTGGATAAATTTCGTTATTTTTCACAATTTTTAACTGCGTATCTATAGAATATTAGCTGCTAATCTTCGGTTATAACGTATTTCTAAGTACGAAGCTTTATACATCATTTTTTTGAGAAAAACTGAGAGTTTGGAAAAACCTTCCTTCTGAGGAAGCATTACCTAATGAAGCTTCACCACAGAAGAATGTGTATTAATTTCTCCCTTCTTTTCAGAAATTGCCCGCATACTGCCAAAGGACCGTGCAGTATCTGTCGCAGATCATTTGTAAAAGAGATTTCTAAGAAAGAAAAGTAGCATTATAATGATTAAAGTCATGAGAGTCAAACATATTACTTAATTAAAGCAAAGCATACGAGGACTATTGCGTATTCTTTCTTCACAATACATTTAGGCATAATGCTAGTCTTGATCGAGAATGCGTCTGGGGACAATATCTGTAAGTCTTCTACTTCCTTTCTCTACCACAGACCTTTGAAAGGACTTGCAAAAGGCTAAAATTAAAGAGATAAAGATTAAATGTGTCTATCTCTCGAATCATTCAGTTACCCTATCTGTCTGCTCTTTATCGAAAGTTCAGATCAGTACTTTGATCATACTGATGTGGATGATTTGAGACAAGACAGTATGTTTGACTGCTTAGGCTCATTTTAATATACACTCATGTCCCTAAATTAAGAATAATGCAAAATCAGGCAAAGGAATAGTTAGAAGCAAAACAAATTTGACTTATTTGTAAAGCTTATTTATTAAACAAAAGGTAAAGAGCAAAAAAAGGTGCTATGCGTTTGATATTATTAAAAAAATTAGCGATTTTTTCTGCTTGCAGCAAATTACAAAAAAACCTATTTACAAAAAACCAATATTACATGCTTGGTATGATTGTTAATACATTGTATGTCTCCCAGACGATGCAATACAGTTCGTACAACGCCTAGGCATACTGAGTATCAAATTATCGATCTGATCTTGGGGAATATTACACCACTCAAAAAAGCAATGCTCTCCGAAGTTCCGGTAGACATGTAGGAGGAGGATGACGGGCTGCAACTCGTCGGTTAAACATGTCCCCCACGTGCTCACTAGATTCAAGTCCGGTGAGAATGCTGGCAAGTGCATACGGGTGATATCCTCCGATTGAAGGCATTCGATTACCATGTTTGCACGGTGTGGACGGGCGTTTTCATCCATAAACACAAATTGTGCGCCCATGGCGCCCCGAAACAAACGTACATGTTGTTCCAGAATGACGTCCCGATAGAACTGGCTTGCCATGGTTCCAATTTGAACATGCAGGTCAGTTCTGGAATCCAGAATAATTCCACCCCAAGCGAGAACTCCTGCACCACCGTAACGGTGTCGTTCAATGATGTTTTCTTGGTGGTAACGGGTATCTGGAGCTCTCCATATGAAAGTCCGGCGAGAATCAGACTGCAAGCTAAACCTGGACTCGTCGGAAAACATCACACAAGCCCACTGTTGCGGTGTCCACAATGCATGCTCTCTACTCCAGGCTAACCGCAGGCGACAGTGAGTTGCAGTAAGTGGAACGCATCTGAAAGGTCTACGAGCATATAGACCAATCTGTCCTAAGCGTCTGTACACGGTCTGCCTTGAAATTGTCATACCAGTGGCTGAAGACAGCTGAGGAGACAGGACTGAGGCTGTGCTCCACCTGTTTCTTTTGGCAGTAACTGCCAAATACCGGTCCTCATTCGGCGTTGTAACTCTGGGGCGACCTGTGCTGAAACGTCTACTCACATTACCATCATCTTGGAATCGTTGCCAAAGCCTGGAGATGACACTCTGGGCAATTCCAAGTTCGTCTGATACTTCCAGTTGGGTACGCCCACATTCCAGACGGCCGATAATTCTACCACGTAAAAAATCATCCAAATGCGTCCTTTGTGTCATAACTATTCGGTTATTGCACTGAAATGCTTATAAAGCGCCTGCGAACAATTTTACTTCTTTGCCTGTATTCCTTATATATCACTCTCTTACACTCTCGTCATTGTGACGTACCATCGGTGTCATCTGGTTACTTCCTGAAATTTGCATATGATTCTTGAAGATGTGTGTAGTGATTTTACAGGTGATATATTTATTTTAGAGTTCGATTTCCGAGTGACTTCGAATTATCCTTAATATATGGACATGAGTGTAGTATATTCTTCGTAGAAAACCAAAATTTCCTATAAAACTATCCTGAAGACGTGCGGTATTTTACAATTTAGGTCTTACCTTTCTTCCACAATAGCATAAAATAAACTTTGAACGATATTTTTACTTATTTTCTCTCACTCTCTTTTTTCCCCATAAAAGTGAGAGTTCTCTTCTAATTTCTTTCATAAACGAAAAACGTTACAAAGATTGGTATTTCACGAAAGTGAGGTGATATACAGTGAAGTTACATGAAGTGCTCTTAAATCTGAAATTTACTCAAGGTTTGGTAAGAAGAATTTGGAAGAAAGTATAACTGGCTTATTGGGTACCAGAAAGAAAAAACTGTGGATCCAGATATCCATCTTTTTTTTATAGGTCATATTTTTCTTTAGAGGGAAAGCGACAAAGCTGTTCATTATTACTTTTCCCCCGTTTGATATTTTTATTGCATTTTTATTTCTCTCGAATATTACTTTCATTACATATTATCAGCCATATTGCTTACTTTTATTATAAATGTAGCGTTTTAAATGGTTACAATGAATGATTCAAATGTTCCCTTCACCTCCTCTTCTCCTTCACAATGCAAATTAGGCATAATTTTCTTCTTTTTATTTCCTGAACTTACTTCAAGTAAAAATATCTGATTATATAAATATTTGATTTTACACACTATTACGCATTTTCATCGAAATTATTATGGCCTTATGTATACTTTATATTTTTATTGTCATTATTTAATTGTTACCAAATGTGAATAACTTTCCTTGAAAATTATATAAAGAATCCTTTAGTACACAGTTCTAAAAATCGAACGAAATGAGACAGGTTTCTACAATACTGTCGTGAATTTTGTATATAGATCGATGATTTTAGTGCAGTTATATGTGAAATTGTCTGTGCAATGTAACGCGAAACAAATTTTAAGAGAAGGCTATGCCGGAAAAGTAAGAATACAGGGGCAAGTGCATTTAACATTGAGTAAATGGATATCGCGGTAATTTGGCGAGATATCGTCAAGCTGACTAGAGTTTTGGCGACTTATTTCGTTACCAAATTTGGCGGCCATTTGGCGGCATTTTGGTCCATCCCCTGTATCACCGTAATATGTATTGAAATTGGATAAATGGAATTGACCATTATGTTAGATGTAACCGTAATTCTACTCTCATATTGCTTTCCAGAAATTTCGAGAAAAGAGAAAGTACTAGAAATATCTTGGCTGCCGGTTGAAAGCTATTTAAGGTTGAAGAGAGAGCATCTGATATCAGTCGTTAGTTATGTTGTTAAGAGTTTTAGTTCCTCGTGAACTAAGATAAAGCCGAATTAGCATTCTCTTTAGATGCGCTTTGCATTGCGTTGTGTTTAACGTTCTTAGTATTCTGAAGTGTAACTACTGATTATACTGTGAACATTTGCACGAATATTTCTGTGGAAAATTCCAGAGTTTTGAAATATTTCTTTTCATAAAAAGGAATTTTATTGACCTATTATCGGACTTGGGCATTCAATTTATTGCGAACCCGTACGCACGCAACAATACATTTCTAACAACTGTAAATATTCCCATTTAAAGGCATTAATAAAATTTTTATCAACTACATTTTAATGATAATTCGTAATGTTCTTTACATAGATTTGATTAGAACTTCATCAAATATTAATGTTGTAACGTAGTCAATATATAGAATCCAAAGCTGTCATAAGTTGCTGAAATGGAAGTTCAGATTTAGTACGCTTGCCTCTATTGTTTTAGACTGAGTTTCATAGCTTGCCTCTATTAAAAATTATTGATTATTCTCGTGCAGAATTAAATAGTACTATTTTTAATTAAAAATGCATGAGAAGAAATATGACGTTCAGAAAAATTTCAAAAATATGAGCATAAATGCCTGTTTTCTTTTCAGACCACCGGGTAGAAATAAGGAGTGCTTACCAGTCCACAACTCTCCCTGATCTTAGCAACTCCTTGTCTATTGATGGAAATTCCTCAACTTGCATAAGCACAGAAATGCAGTCAGAAGGATTTTGGATGGGCATGCTGAACACTTCTTTTAATATAAATGCAATAAAAGTGGTTTTCCCAAGTACGTAACAGAAGATTACTTGTTAATGAGATTATAACTCATTGAAAATATTCAACAACGGTTTTCTCTTATCAGGGAATATACAAGTGAAAGTTCAAGTTCTAGTAAAGGAGGATAAACGTTCAGAAATACCATGTGGAAACTATAGTGGGAGTACAGGTAAATATAAAGTTAAGCATATTTTTTAAATGATGCTTGTTTTACTTTATTTTATTACTTTTCCCCGTAGAATTAAGGATATTCTTCTGTTTGAGATTAAAGTTCAGGACGATCTTTAGAATGCTATATGGAATAGTTTCAACAAAACCCGGCTGAATTCTTGTTTCGTAAATAAAAACTGGCCCATATAAGGTATTCTGAAAATACATAGTTTAATAGATGAACGTGTATAACAGTATTATCGTTTTCAAAGCTCTCTTAACAACACTCAAGCTGCCATTTTGTGTACCATTCACAGCAAAATTGTTAACTCGAATCTATTTATTTATCCAGTACCTCACTAATCTATGTATTAAGTTACCCAAAACAAATACAGCTCACAGCACATCATCTATTCTGTGTATTCAAATGTAAAGTATTACGATAAAACTTGGTAGTACCAATTTAGGTCAAAATTTGAACTTTCTCAAATGTCGCTATTAACAGCGTAAAGGCATTAATCTGTCCCTCTGAAAAATTAAAGACTCTCCTTCAGTTATCGTTGTGGGTACTTACGTATAAACGTAACCACCTTAGCGCAATTTAGCGATTTGTTACAGATAAAAAGGTAAATGTTACTTACCGGGTACAAGTTGACAGTTTTCAAGCCCTTTGTTTAGAAAAATTCCGAAACTAATATTTTAATCTTAAGCCGATTATTATTACAAGCATCATCAATATACGAAAAGAAAATATAATTTAGCAATTTAAAATACAAATTTGAATTATTAAATAAGGATTACGTGATACATTCAAAAACTAAAATACTTACATTCTTCAAATCTTTCTGTGACTGTTTTTTGCGCTATTCTTCTCCCGAAGTACACATCGATCTGTTTTTGCTTTAAAAAATCATAGAATCGAGGAGACTTAGTTACATATAATCCTCGGCAACACCGGCTATTGATTAAAAGCATTTTCTCATTGTTCCCTTTAGAAAATGTTCAACAAAATTCTGTATTCTTGCAGAAGAAGCTCATATTTTAAAACTAACTTTAAGGCAAAAAATATAATGATTTGTTTTAAAAAAAGTTGGAACTTGGAAAAAAGAACGCATACGAAAAATACTGCGTTGCTAAACCGAAGGATTGTTAAGAAGATGGTTGCCAGAGTTTGGCCTATTCTGAATCTCAATGGCTTTTAGCTGCAGCAAGGTTACGTAGATTTCCAGCTTACTTAAACTGGTTAGTAAGCAGATCATCATAAAACTTCCAAAACTAATTCCTTTTGTATGGTTGAATTAGACTGGTAGAACATGCAAATGTGAAACTTAAAATCCGGCAAAAAAGTCTTTTTAAGAGTAGCGCAGATTTTTTAATGAAAAATAATTCTTTAAAAGTTTTTGTTTTTGAAGAGAAGCCACTTTCGTCACTTTTCAAATAGCCTTCAAAATCGGCAGAATTATTCAAAATGTAAGCTAAATTAAGGTTGCTTTTTTGCCTAATTTTAAATAATCGACTAAAATTAAAATCGAGCTATTTCGCGATATTTCTCGATCATCTGGAAATTCTTATAATCTATTTTGACCCTATCTGGTGACTTTATTTTTTTTATTTTGATGACTTTATTTCAATTCTTCTACAGTATTTTGATGAAAATAATCGAATTTTACCTCACAATAAACGATGAATTTTCCATGTTTTCGCATATTCGTTTCATTTGTATGCGGTTCATTTCATCACATTAAGAGGCATCTATTGTAACTTAAATGAACAGTTCTTGAATTTCGCCCCTTCATAATACAATTGGGCTCACCAGTGGCCTAGCGGTAAAGTCGCTGCACACTGGTAGTTCGGGTCCAAGATTCAAATACCGCGAACGGGCTGGTTGCATGGGCGTTTTCATGGTTTTTGCCATGCGTAACGTGTATACGAGCCAGTTTCCCTTAGAGAGTCTTCCACGAAGGCATCCGTCCCTTTAGGCATATAGCCTTCAAAGCTTTGCAGTAATCACATAAACCAAACCATAATACAATTGTTTTGTAAGTTTAGCAAAGTCTGATTTGTCTGCTATGAATATTGAATTATTTATTGCATTACAATTATATTATATATTTTCCCGCCAACGGGGAGATCAGACATCATGCTTACAAAAAAACTATAGCTCACTCACGGGAAAAAGTTTAGCAGCCCAGCTATATGTAATAATTCGAAATGAATCATCAATAATACTGTTTTACGTGTATTTTATTCCTGAACTTTATAGGAACTGACTCTGGACTATTATTTATTTGCCCTCCTGGTGCAGTCGGAACTAGTGTAATCATTCAAGATTTATCCAAAGTACTCCACCGCTTCGTAATCTGCGAAGTAACACTGTATACTCTTCAAGGTAAGGACATTGTGTCAACTAAATATATTTTAACAACATTTGAACTACTTACCAATTTATATTATTTGCAGTTAAATAATTTGAGTTAAATGATAATTTGCAGTTAAATAATTTGAGTTAAATGATAATTTGCAGTTAAATAATTTGAATTAAATGATAATTTGCAGTTAAATAATTTGAATTAAATGATAATTTGCAGTTAAATATTATTATTATTTAACTCCCTTTGCACCAATAAGGAGAGGAAACCGACAATGTACAAAAGAAATATTTATGTCCTCGTAAAACCAGCTGCTTGAAAATGTATTTTCTTCTCCCTTAGCACACCTCAAGAATCTTCGCATGTTACGAAGAAGACATCTAAAAGAGCTACCTTCGTTTAAAAGTGTTTCAAGGTTTCTACGAAATTCTCCTTTTTGAAACCAAATGCCGGCCAAACAGCGTAACAGGAATTGCATATTTTCGTGCAGAGCCCATTTTTGTACCTTTTATATACCTTTTTTTATCTCCATTTTTGCTTTAGAATGATTATTCTTCGTTATAAAAGAGCAGGTATTTCTTCAGATACATCTGCGATTGAGGAAGAAAATTCGTTAACCAGGCGTCATCGAAGAGTGCGTCTAAACGAAATTATATAACGAGATCCAATTTAAATTGAGGCTTTGCGTGTACTAGCAATAAAAATGCCACCGATGTGATGCCTGTTGTGCGTAATAAAAGTCCAGTTAACAGTTCTTTAAATTCAGCTAAACTTCGCAGGCATTTTCAAAACGAAGCCTCCTAATTAAAAAGAAAGCACTAAGCATTTCTTTAAGAGGCAACTTAACTCCCTGAATAATTCTGCTTTAAATGGCAAGAAGTTTTAAAACTGAAAACGAAATGTAAACAGATGCATCCTACGATCCTATCGCGTAAGGTACCTGATTAAACGAAATGAGGAAGCTCATGCAATCGAACAGAAAAAAAAAATTCCAAGGACTATGGACGAAATTTCTGCACAGAAGTTTGGTTTTCCAAATCGTTATACACTAAAGTTTCTGCCAGCTCATGATATATCCGACTTCGGATTCGATGTATTTTGGAAAAAAAGGACTCAAGTCACAAAGTGAGAAGGCCATTTTGGAATTACGCTGCATACCTTTGAAATTGCTATGCCAGAAATAAAAGCAGATACTAGACAATTGTTCATTGTATATATACAATATAATGGAAAGACGACATGATTAAATTTGCAAATGATTTGGCGTACACAGCGTGCAGATTTCAGTACATAGAGTTGCAAACTCTGGCAGCAGCAACGGCTGCAATACAATTAATCTTGTCGAATTAAATTCGAATGACAGATAAGGACGCTTCATAAGCAGATGGTTTCAACTCTATGCCAGCGTTTATCAATATCAGTGGCTGGCGAGGATGGGAGAGATCTGGAGAACGTGTTGGCCAGGGCAACAGTTGAACATCCTCTGCATCAAGGATAGTCAGGACAGCACGGGCAACATGGGTCGTGCATTATCTTGTTGAAAGATGACAACATACAGACCTCAAAGATAGGACACAGTTATGAGCCTTAACATGCCAGAAATGTAACGGCAGTTATCCACATTACGGGCTATGCGAACAAGAGGTGAAAGGGATGTGAGAGCTGGAAAAGTTCAAAATTCTACCATCAATAAAGAATGTGAGCATTTTTCAGATGATGACTATGTCAAATTAAAGAAGCAAACGAGAACTGAAGAACTTCGTCTGTGAGCGAAAATCATGAAACTAGAGTAAATTAATTTGAATAAAGTGGAACATTTTATGATTCTTCAGGTCACGTTAAGTGAAAAAAAAATTATAAAGCATCTCTGAGGATGTGAGCGGTATAAGGCTGAGTTGTAATGTAATCTGTACGAAAACTTTCGTATTTGAAATTCTCAGAGTAGTGTACGATGTCTTTATCTGCGGCTTTTTTATTCAGACCCTGTATGTAGTTTACTGTGAGATCAATTAGGTCTCTATGAATAATTTTGTTCCTAACGAATCAAGGGGGTCCAATGATTTTTCTTAGAAAGTTATGTTAAAAAGTCTGCAATGTATTGAAACTAGTTTTTGCTGCGGCACTCTAAGCAGGCGAGGCATAGGTGAAATGGACCAGATGATTGCAGTGTCAGTGTATTCTTTGCGTGTGATGTTCAATACAGAGAAGCTATCAAGGAGGTGCTTGATCTTGAAAGCTATTGCAAAGGCTTCGTCGACAAAATGGTGATGTTAGAATTAGAGATGAGAATTCCGCTGAAACGGATTCCGAGTTATTTTGATGTGATGACTTGAATTTTTTCGTTACAGAGAGTTAGATCTTGTTTGACGAGTCTTTGGATGAATAAGACTTTATTTCCAGGCATTGATGCTGGTCCTCCTGTTTCAGCCCAAATCTTCTATTTCATGTCTTCGTATCTGGAGTCTATAGACAGTATGGTCAGGACTTCGTAATTTCGAGAAGATGGCTGTATCATTCAAATAACAAGCAATGAGGTAGTTTAAATCATCTTCGAATGTAGGAGAGTCCGTAACATGGATTATATACAGGATCGGAACGAAAATGGACCGCTGCGGGACTACGGCTTGAATTTCAGTACTATCCGAAAGTAGAAACTACCTTCCTTGATCTTGAAGGTACGGTGGCTTAGAAAAGAGTTTTATCAATAATACTATTTCTCAACTGATGTCCACATTAATAAGTTCATATATAAAGACCTCGTGATAGACGCAGTCAAAATCTTTCGCCACGTCTAGACTAAGTGAAGCTACGACATAACGGTTACTGACGTCACCGCTGAGAGATTCAACGATACGGACAAACTGCATTGAAGTAGACTTATTTTCTAAATCTGAACTGATGACTGGGTAGTGCATTGAGAGTTATAGTCTATTTAAAATGATTTTTTTCAAACATATTTTCCATGAGAAGGCAATAGGCTAATCAGTCTGAAGTTTTCCATTTCGGAACTGTCCTTTCCAGGTTTGAGGATAAGAATAACCGTGGCATTTTTCCACCCAGCGAAGAAATACACTCATGTCCATAAATTAAGGATAATTCGGAGTCACGCGGAAATCGAACTCTAAAATAAATACATCACCTGTAAAATCACTACACACATTTGGATCATTTTTTACGTGGTAGAATTATCGGCCGTCTGGAACGTGGGCGTACCCAACTGGAAGTATCAGGCGAAATTGAAATTGCCCAGAGTGTCATCTCCAGGCTTTGGCAGCAATTCCAAGATGATGGTAATGTGAGTAGACGTTACAGCACAGGTCGCCCCAACAACAGTTACAATGCCAAATGAGGACCGGTATTTGGCAGTTACTGCCAAAAGAAACATGCGGAGCACAGCCTCAGACCTGTCTCGTCAGCTCTCTTCAGCCACTGGTACGACAATTTCAAGGCAGACCGTGTACACACGCTTAGGGCAGATTGGTCTATATGCTCGCAGACCTGTCAGATGCGTTCCACTTACTGAAACTCACTGTCGCCTGCGGTTAGCCTGGAGTAGAGAGCATGCATTGTGGACACCGCAACAGTGGGCTTGTGTGATGCTTCCGACTAGTCGAGGTTTAGCTTGCAGTCTGATTCTCGCCGGACTCTCATATGGAGAGCTCCAGGTACCCGTTACCACCAAGAAAGCATCACTGAACGACACCGTTACGGTGGCGCAGGAACGCTCGCTTGGGGTGGAATTATTCTGGGTTCCAGAACTGACCTGCATGTTTAAATTGGAACCATGATAAGCCAAATTTATCGGGACGTCATTCTGGAACAACATGTACGTTTGTTTCAGGGCCCCATGGGCGAACAGTTTGAGTTTATGGGTGACAACGCCCGTCCTCACCGTGCAAACATCCTAAGCGAATGCCTTCAATCGGAGGAAATCACCCGTATAGACTGGCCAGCATTCTCATCGGACTTGAATCCAGTAGAACACGTGTGGGACATGCTTGGCCGACGGGTTGCAGCCCGTCAACCTCCTCCTACATGTCTACCAGAACTTCGGAGAGCATTGCTTTTTGAGTGGTGTAATATCCCCCAAGATCAAATCGATAATTTGATACTCAGCATGCCTAGGCGTTGTACGGACTGTATTGCATCGTCTGGGAGACATACAATGTATTAACAATCATACCAAGCATGTAATATTGGTTTTTTGTAAATAGGTTTTTTTGTAATTTGCTGCAGGCAGAAAAAATCGCTAATTTTTTTAATAATATCAAACGCATAGCATCTTTTTTTGCTCTTTACCTTTTGTTTAATAAATAAGCTTTACAAATAAGTCAAATTTGTTTTGCTTCTAACTCTTCCTTTGCATGATTTTGCATTATTCTTAATTTATGGACATGAGTGTAATTTAAATTAAGGCAAGATTTAAGTACGCGAGAGATTTTTGTGATAATTTTATTTTTTGAAGCAGCATATCTTTCCGGAGACTTACTATTCTTCCAAGTATTAACTATTTGCTTTATTTCCGAAATGGTTGTGAATTGAGGAATATTTGAAAGGAAGTTTAGAACAGCTAATTTTCAATAGTACTGTTTTACATGTAGAGTGAAACTAAGGTTACTTGGATGTTAGTTAGGCTGGAATAGTAGTTTGAATTAGTTGACAAAAGCGTTCGCTTCATATTCGTTCGTGCAAACGAACCTGGAGTTAGTGCTGATGTGTATATCGTTTGGTTTGTTTCCTTTTAAGTTTCAAATAAAGCTCTAGAAAGTATCATCTTCTGAATTTAAATATTCTATATTTTTCCCAGGATTTCTATTTTTTTGGTTTGGAGGTCCAGGAGACCTTTTGGTCCCAGGAGCTGAACTTTTTGCTCATATCCGCTAATCAAACTTTTAATCTCTCTGTTCATTCTGTTGATTTCAGATTTGATAGAGGGCACAAATGAATACGCGAAAATATGATTTATGCTCATGGTGTTTGGTAGAGTGTATTAATGAGTTCTGTGCTGGAACTAATTGCTTCATCAGTTTTAGAAGGGGGAGAAAGGAGATCAAGAGAGAGAAGATGTTTTGGCGTTTTCTCACGAAACGTAGACCAGTCGGTTATTTTCATGGTGATTTCGCTTTCTTCTTTGTAGACACCAATGAACGCGATCATCGACACGTGATAAGAAGAGAGGTCAATGACTATTTCCATAGAGACAGGAATATTTGTAGAAGAGAAAAATGTGTCTAAAATGTCAGGATTTTGCTTGGGATATACTGGTCTGAAAGTGCTCTCATCGCGGAGAGAAATCCACTAACTATACAGTCTTCCTATTTATGCAGGATGAAGAGGGCATTATTCGTACCTGCTTTAAGCGCGTGCGCTGGAATGCTCATTTTCAAATCGCAGCATGTAGTACCTTTCATGCAAATTTGACGTTTCCTGCATTTCCCCTTCATGGCGTAGCAATTTTAATGTCCAGTAGTGTGTTATCGAGAAGATACCACTTATTCATGGCATTTTGGGAAATTTTAGGGTTTCAGGGTCTAACTCGTAACTCTTGGAAGATCTTCTTTTAAGCGTTCTTTTAAACTGTACTAAATGTATAAAAGCAGTCATTGTTTTCTAATCTCAGTTTCTTTGAGGAACACTTAATGACAGTTTTCGGAACACCACTGTTCCGCGGAGTTCAGTTCGGGAAACATTGCCATTGAAAATATAGATATAGGTAGCGTTATATGTATGAAAGGTCCTGGAAACATATCATTTAATTTTAAAACACCTTGAAAATGAATGTCTATTTATAAAGATCTTGGGGCTTTTCTCGTTAAACAAAGTACACTCATAATATTTCGATTACCAGAATTTTTGCTGTTGCTGAATTTTATACGCATATCCTTGCAGTGTTGAAATCAATCTTTATTGCCTGTTATTTGTATCGTGGATAAAACCTTACTGGATTGATTCAGATGTATTAATCTTTCTCTAAATAATGACAGTGTGTTGTTTAAATTCGTCAAAAATTTTCTTATACGTTATATATAACCTAACTGAGGTTTCTTATTCGAAAGGTTTCAGTTCTATTTCGAATTTCTGGAAAATAGATGCCGAGATCATTATTAAGTGTTTAATTTTTGCAATTATTTTTACATTAAGTGTTGAATTCTGCATTATTTTGCTCATAGCTTTTACAAATCTTAAAACTATCGTACTAAATATCAGTAGAGTGAACAAATTTAAAAGAAAGCATTTTTGAAGTTAAATTATCAGCATGAAATCTAGACTACTACGCATTAAGTAAACCGTATGGCGCGGCGAACACCGAGAAAAATTGTAAGGAACATTACGTTATTTTAAAGTAGGAAACGCGAAAAATGAGCAGTGCCCTAGCCGAGACTCGAAACTAGACCTCTCGAATACCCCACGAATATGCTACAGTTACGCCATGAAGACTTGTATAGAGGAGGAAGAAAATACCTTATAAAATGACTGCTGATAAATGACTACTACATGAACTGTACCTCGACAAAAAGGGCCGGCATTTTTATGCAAGTCACCTACTGTCCGAAACCCAGAAAACTTATTAAGAGTGCACTGGCCTAAAGGTGCCCGAACCGCTATGAAAATTAATATTTAACTTGTGCGGGCCTTTTTATTTCAAAGTACCACTGTAATTAGTATTTCAGTTTGCTACTTTGATTAGCAAAGAATAAACTTTTAGAGTTTTAGTTTCCTATTGTGAGTAATAATTAGCTGGGGGGAACAATTATTGTCAACTGCAAACAATCACAAACTGGACAAAACGAAGTAGGGTTTTAGCTTAGCACAGCAGCTAAAACCCTACTTTACTACTACTCGGTTTTAGCTGAATAGCAAAGCACAGCTTACACAGCGGTGCCCCTGCATAAAAGTGCGTTCACATTTATGAAGTTTGTTTTTTACGTGTTAGACAGTAATCTTTATGATTATGCACAGTCGGGATACCCTTATGAATATTTTCTGTGTTTTCGAACAACGGCCGACTTACATTCTTTTTTTCCTACGTTCGCTAAACGGCACAGCAATTTGCTTCCATGCAGCAGGTATTCTCTAGTAATTATTTCAAATGAAATTTTACTTGCCTCATTATTAATCAAATTTGTTGAATCCGTAGCATGTAAAAATAGGAATTTAAAAAATGCTTTTGATTTTGAGTCTACGACTTTTTATTGAAACCCATTATGTTTGCTTCATATATTAGTACCTTTGCCATATACTTCTCTGTATACATATGAATATGAAACATTAGTATACAATAAATTGAAATAATTTTCAATAAATTAGAACAATTACATGGTGTGAAATCTAAAAAATGCTCATAAACTTCTGAATATATTTATTTATATAATGACAAACAAAATCTCCAAACAATAGTATAATAATAATATAGCCATTCTGTCTAAACTATGGTAACGAAATAAATATTTTATGTTGTAAAGTTTCAGTTTGTTTTTACATTTAAAGCTTTTTTGGTTTCATGCCTTCAAAATAAAAGGTATGCTTTCCTAAATATTTAGAGAGCAATTTATTTAAATGATGGGATTTGGTGACATAATTCAAAAGATATTTACTGTTTTTCCATAATATATGAAATTATATCTTAGCCAGTAAAAACTTTATACATGAACATGCCTGAGTAATTGACAGAAGAAAAGAACGGAAGGAATCTAGAAGTAGCCCTTGGCAAGCGTTGCATAGGTGCAGAACGTAAGACTTTTAATTTATCTCTCAGGCGACCTCACGCTGATTTGATTTCCAAAGAGGTGCCATTCGGCATTTCAAAAGCTCTTTCATTTGCCTTTCATCTTGAATCAGTCAACCAATTAACCAACTGAACGATTTAATGCAATAACTGACTCTTTAATAATTTAAATTTTCATTTAAGATTTTTAGTAATATAGCTAATTGATATAAATTAAAATATATTTAATACATCATATATCCAATGTTTCAAACGTGATATGTCTCATAATTTACAGAATTATTAATTTTTTTTAAATGTTAAAGAAGATTTATATTTTCCAATTTGCACTATTGCAGTCCCAAAGTTATGAAGAGCCAGTTTTGGCAGGTTTCTCTTGTAAAAGCCCTGTAAAAAGGATTTTAAACTTAAAAAAAGGTAGCGTTTAGGGTTTAAAAAGCGTACTGTCAATATAGGTCGAAAAAATTGAGATTTCTTTGATGCTAGCAAACTTAAAATTTTTCGTCGGAGTTGTAAAAGAAAATAGTTGAACTATTGAACTTAAAATAAAACCTACTATTCAGTTTAATTCTGAGATACTAGAAAAACAATTTCATTTAAAACAAACCGCAAATGACCAAGGCATCTGAGGAGATTTACTGAACGGGAAGTTGAGTTTATCGTTAAAAATGTTATTTAATCCTAAAACTAATAAAGCTAGAAAATCCCTACGAGTATATAGCAAATCTAATAATGTAGAAACTGTTAGAAATAATTTAAGAGAATATAACTTTTATGGCGGATTAGCTAGAAGAAAACCATTTCTCAGTAATGCAAACCGAAGGTAGTAATTAAAATTCACTAAGACCTATATTAAAAAGCCTAAACATTTTTGGAATTCAGATGTATTTGTAGATGAAAATAAATTTAATACATTGGGAGTGATTAAAAGCAAATGGAGTGGCGTAAACCCAATTCTGAATTTCAAATCAAAAACCATTCTCCTTCAGTAAACATGTTGGAGGTAGCCAGTTGGACTTGGGCTATATGAATGATTGTGACATTTATCTACATTTCATTGATGGCAAAACTAAAATTTTATGCATTTGAATATTTTAAAGTAAAATTTGTTATACAGCACACAAAAAATTGACTTATTTTAGCATTAAAACTTTATAGGAAGCGCAATGTTCATATTTATAAACTTTAGACATTATATACCTATCCCCACGTAATATAAACGCTTGTGTTTAGTCCAGATTTCAGTCATATTTAAAATATTTGGGATTATTTTCGAAACAAAATTAATAAAGTTAGAATTTCCAACAGAAATGTGCTTGGAAAAAACTCACCACAAACGGGAAAAATAGAAGCAAATATCTGTCATCATCTTATAGAGTCATTAGTAGTTTTTTTTTCCTTTTTCTTTCTTTTTTTTAAGCAGGAGAGATAAATGCGCAGAGCTCTCGCCAGACCTTTCGATTTCGCATCGAAAATGTTTCCAATTACACCAAGACGGCATACGGAAAGAAGCAAGAAAATACTTTATAAAATTCATGCCTTAAAGACTCGATCAATTCACGAAAAGAAAAGGAGGCCTAATGTATTATCGGAGCAATTTTTATAGCTTTATTTTATTTGTTTGTGTGCTCTAATATTTTTAGACCGTTACTTTCCCGTCTGTACATCAGAAGTGTAAAATTTAAAAATTATTTATTTTTAATTAACTTCATGAGTTCGAGTTTTGGATTTCGTTCATCACCAAGATACGGCATGCCATTTAGTTTCAATCAAATATTTAATTATTCTTTCAAAAAGTATCTGAAACCTTGTTCTACCCCCAATATATTTTTGACTCGCTTTACTGCAAAAGTAGTATCTCATTGCATAATGTTTAAGATGGTTTTTTTTGACGGCGAACTTCAGACAAGATGCTGTCGTATAGTATGAAATCTGTTGACATCTCTGCAAAGTAGCGGCACTTATATTGATCGGGCTTGTAAACATATGCACGTGATTCGGAAGCGGCAGTTGATCATTCTCTTCGCGGATGAATCGTACATTGATTTGAAAAGCAAAACTAGATGTGTTATACATGTAAAGAAACCAAAAGTTATCGCCCATTGGACACGAAAGAAAGGAAAGCGCACGTAACTAAAGATTGCATAACATAGGTAGGCATATTATAAAATGGATAAACGAATGTGCACATCTTTTTTTAGATGCTCCGTCATGATAGTCTACTATCAGGACAATGACTTGGCTCTTTACTTTCACTGGCCACAGTGGATCTTATATTTATCTTAATGGTGGGCAATATTCAGAACCATGCAGCTACCCTTATATGGGAATACTTAGAGCATAAGAATACTGGTTACAAACTAGTTTTTCTTAGAAAGGTCTTCTACAAAGGCCTTTAACTTCTTAGGCATATAACCCTGATATGTTTTGTTGAATTCAGTAATTCATTCGAATCAATTTTTCTTTTATTTCTCTTTTTAATTAAAATTAATTATAAATCATTTTATTTTTATAATCAATTATGGACTATAATTAATTATTCCTAATTGTGAACTTTTCACTGAATCACCCAAAACAAGGTAAGAAATTCTTTTGCTGCGTCGCAGAATTTATTTTGACAGCGAAGGTACAGTGATCATGGAAAGCCTGGCAATTTCAGGGCTTTAAAATTCTCTCGAGCGTTTCTGAAATGCTTTAGTCATGCTCATGGTTACTATTATAGCTTTCCCCAAAACTGTAAACGACAGCTATATTTGAGCTCAGAACGTCTTTTCCTTGTAAAATATTTTAAAATAAGCTGAATGGGCTCAGTAGAATTTAATATAACAAAAAAAAGTCTGGCTTCTGAGCTATTCAGATTCTCTTAGACACTATGCCAAGACGCTGCGAAATTTTGTGTTAGCATGCAAAGGAATCAAACATCATATTAATATACACTTTTTTTAACATTTTTGGTCTTATGCATGTCGATGTTCTTCATCGCCTGCCGTTTTTCCGGACTATTACTGAGGTGTTTGCTTCATTCATAGTATGTGGGGTTATCATAATACTTTCAAGCCCATTTATATTGTAGTATCGCCCGCAACTGTTATTTCTAAGGTCATGTGTCATTCTAGAATTTGTAATCTAAATTCTGCAACGCAGTGTATAGAATAGAGCTCCATTATTTTTACTACCGTTCATTGCAGATGATTCCATACATGCGTGGTGAGACATGCATTGCATAACATTTTAGGGAAAAGGAGGTTCGCTATCTTAAATCAGGTAGACTAGCGTTATATCCCGAAGGATGTTTTCCTAGCCTGCCTCGTGTTTACTAATTCTTCTGGAGGCCATCTTAAATGCAGATGGTTAGTTTTTGATTGGCACAGACTGGATATATCCATGCATGATGATAGCACGATAGTGAGCTGTTTGACAGTGCTAGAAGTGTCCACCACAGTTTGCGCAGCCCTTTCACTTGACCATCTAATATCCCAGATTTTAATAACTGCAAAAATAGTTTTGACTGCTGCAGCAGAAGGGAGGATTATCCACCAAAGAATCTAGAGAAGGTCCGCATGGTTACAAGGACCTGCTGTAGCCTTCTGTAAACGTATTGAGTCTGTCTCATGAACGCTGCATGCTATATCGTCATTGTGTATCCTATACACCTGCTCTGTTGTTATCTTCTTAGAAAGGCCCCAGCTATTACTGAAAATAAATTTATCTAATAAGCAGTCATTCTTGATGATGGGATCCTCGTTAAGATACTCAAGAGGACATAAGAAAAGTGTATTTCTTTGATGCAAAATTTTGTTGTCAGCTTGTAAAATTTCTCAAGTTATTAAACATCAGTGTCATTATTGAACGAGTTTGATGATCATTCGTACAACAAAATCATCAGTGTCATTGTTGAACAAGTTTGATGATCATTGGTACAGCAAAAATAAATCGTGAATTTAATTTATCTAAAGCTAGATTGAAATAAAGCAACACTAATATCTATTGCACCAGTAACAGTGATATACAGACATGAGAAGGCAAGCTATTGTTTAAAAACTATTTACGTAGTGTTGAATATAATAATTTAATTTGTATTCAACACTTCAAATGAAAAAGTAACAATTCAAGTATATCTAGAAGTTAAAAAAAAATTTTATTTTATTTCAGCATCTCCTTGTTTGCGTCCAGATATTCCATTCAACGTTAATGCTCATAAGACAGTAGGAGTACACTTTACAGAATATACTTTCAGCTGCAAGTCAGGATATTACTTAGAAGGACCGCAAAGTATATTGTGTAATTCTTATGGAATTTGGCAGGATAAAGCTCCTGAATGCAAACGTAAGTACTTCTCTGCTCGGATTTCAATACACATTTTTCTTGCTAACTTTGTATAGATTGTTCCTAAATGATATGATAAATAAGGCTTCATTCAGACTGCGGTTTTGTCGTCGTACAGCTTTGTGTTTTAAGGTCTGAAAGTCCATTCAGACCTCTTAACAGGGTTTAAGCCATAGCAAGTCAGGAAAGCGAAAGTTGCGCCTGCGTAAATGTGTAGCTGACTCACCGAAATAGTCAAACGATATTTTCTTCGCTGTGATTGGAGGTTCCTATACCAACTGGCATAGCGATGAAAAGTTAGAACTTTTAAGCAAAAACCTTAAACCAGTTTTTGTGATGTAGCAAGGTCTGATTGCTTACCAACGAAGATCGGATTAAACCTGTTAGGACTTTAAAACAACCGTGTGAGGGAAGAATAAGGGAAGAAATAAAATAATTTGACAATTATTTTAATAATAGCAAATATGATTTCTGAAAGATAATGGGAGAATATTTTACCTTTTCACGGTTATTGGGGAAAATGGTTGGTGATTAGATATTAAGACATGAAAAGACATATAAAGGATTTGGATTTATTAATCACTGCAAAGTATACGAGTTCTAACAACTTAAAATAGAGGATGCTTTAGTGCGGAACTTTCTAAAGGAAATTAAATAGTTACTTATGAAAAAAGAATATGAAAACCCCATGCAGCCTGCCCCTTCCACAGATGTGAAAAGAAAATGGAACACAAAACTGAAAAACATTCTGCCAGGTTACTCCAAAAACTAATGCCAACCAGCAATATATAAAACTGTAGAGTCATTAGGTTATTTAAAATCAGGAATATTGAAAAATGAGCAACGCCTTCGCCAGGAAGCGAACCACAGACCTCTCAGTTACGCGTCGAGCGTGCTGACCACTACACCACGAAGGCATGCAAAGAAGGTGGGAGAAATACTTTATAAAACTATATGTCATTAATAAGTACAGATATTTTGTTGATAAGATTGTAAGGTTTCTCCTTGAATCTCTTGACTCTTTTCGTTAGCATAAACTGTGAAACCTTATGTGGAGGACAGTGAGCAGATCTAGGCTATGTCCTTTAGTGTTGAAGAACTACAAAGTCAGAAGGAGGGTTTAAAAAGTGACCCTTTAATTCAAATATTTACAACTCTTCCAATTGAGAGTAAGCCACTACTTGGGCTGAACTAAAATAATATTAAACTAAAGTGTGTTAACAAATTCAGTACCTAACTTAATTCTAAATAGGACGGCGAGGGAAGCTTAACTCTTAGTGAAATGCAATTATGCGAATTTCACTAGAAAACACTGGTAATTGCAAATTGCCTATGAAGGCGAACTTTCAGTAGACAGAGGAAATCTTTGCGCGCACAGCCTTACGGCGATAAATCCAAGGCTCTGTCTTTCCCCTCGTTAACTCCTGCCTTTTAACTGCTAACAGATATATGCGATTTGCATAAATATCTCACTCGCGCTAAATTCGGGCAGCAACTGAAACTTTGAGAATTCGATAGGAAAGTTCAAACTAAAAATAATTTGGTTAATTAAAATAATGAATGCTACAAAGTTGCTCCCAGAATTTAGTAGTCTGAAACTAAGTAGCCTAAAATCGGCTTTTAGTGAAGATGCTAAATTCTAAATCTAAATTTTCCTTCCTATTCGCCATCCTTTACAATTGTAAGTTTTAAATTTAGTTTAAATCTCTGTTTGTGTCTTAGATATTTTAACATAGAATATCTTTTTCCGTCTTCACATCAAAAAGATCCATCAGGAATTTGGCTGGATTCTATCTGGTTCCTTCCAATCTGGAAGGAAATAAATTTTAATTTCATGTTATAAGTACATTTCACCTGAAAAGTACAACATTCCCTTCCTCTGATGCTTTCCGTAATGACTTTTTATTCGCGCTTTAGGTATTCGCGTTTTTTATTTTCTATTAGCGCTTTTCGCCAAACGCATTCATTTTACACTCATTCATTTTTAAAACTTCCCCCTTGTTCTCTGGCCAAATGTGGTGTTTGTGAAAAACACGCAGTTTTACTTTGTCAAGTGTTCACAACTACCACCTGACTTCAATTCTATTGGGGTTAATTCTTCGACTTTCAAGACCTCAGACCTCCCCTAAAACAAATCTGAAATGCCCTGAGGTTCTAACATGAAATGAACTTTAAACTTTTGTGTGAAACCAGAGAACACTACGTACAACATTCAAACATTTCAATTGCATTTCATACATATAATTCATTCTTTCAATCTTCAATTCAAATTTTCTTTAAATGCTCATTGCGTTAAATAACACTTATATATTCACTTTCTAATTTAGCGCGCTTTACGCTTTTACATTACATTTTAATTTTAACTTGCGTATCCTTTACGCTTTTCCAAAATATTCGATATAAACAAAACCAGTGCTTAAGGCTTACAACAAATCATGCATTACATAGAAAACAGTTTTACATTAAATGCATTCATTATTTATACATAGAAAAATATAATACAACAGTTTTGCTATACAACTTACGTACTAGTTGCTTTTAATTAACACAATTCAATTTCCTATTTACAGAGAGTCTTTTGACTAAAATCGATGAATCCCATGTTCTGGATTACAAAGAACATTTCACGAAGTCTCACAGTTTTTCAACTGAACTCTCGAATTTCTTCCGCTGCATAATTAAGTTGTTCCTTCAAGCGTGTCCTTTACGCTTTCGGCAACCGGCTTTTGACTCGGGTAACTTCCCTTTTAAATCTGCAACTTGCACTTAAATCAGAAACATAACTGTGTGAATTTTAAAAGAAAATAAAGAATCTACTTATCTTTCTGCCAGTCTTTTAGGCGTTTTTTTGTCCATTCCTGAAAGGTTGGATATACTGTGGCTTGGGCTATTCTTTGCTTGTTACTCCTAGATTGAAACTCTGGGGCCGCCTTTCGTTTGGTCGATCTTCTTTCCTCCAGAAACACCTTGTTGGGACGAATGGTGGGTGGCGCTTTCCGTTTGTGCTGAAGTCTTTGCTCCCTCTCCAGACTGGCTCGTTCCTTCTCCTGCACTCGTAGGCTCCTTCGTTGTGGGTTGGCACCTTCGGCGGCTCGCTTCTCGCCGTTCTGTTCCCTCCGTAGTGGTGGAGCTTTCATAGTGTTTTCATTTGGACGTTCCTTCCTTAGACGCTTTGGTTGCTGAGACTGTTGCTTAGCGTTTGTCCTTTTTTCTTTTTGGGGTGGTCTTTTCTTTGGCTGCGGCTTCCTCTCTTCTGGTAACCTCCTTTTCAAACTGGGTTCTCTTGTTTTTGAGGGACCTGGTTGGGGCTCTTGAATCTTAGAAAAATTCTGTGAGGCTGGACCCTGCAACATGTCTTTCAAAATATTATTATTAGCTCTTCGATAATAATGTTTAATTTGATCGAAATTTGCCACAGTCTCTTCGCCCTTCTCATTCTTTAAATATGCACGGCATTCAACTATTCTTGTAATTTCAAAAGGACCATGCCATCTTGGGCAAAATTTTGCGACCTTATCTTTTGCTGCGCATGAAAGTGCGTGGGCTTGTTTCAACACCTCCTCCCCCACTTTATATTCTACGGTTCTTCTTTTTGAATCGTAGTAAATCTTTTGTTTCTTTTGCGCTTCCCGGGAGCACTTTTCTGCCTCCTTCAACATTTTTTCTATTTCACCCATTTGAAATTCCGGCGCTCTATCTTTCACATAAAATAATTTATCTAAGGGGGTCATTATCTTCCTGCCCAAAAACAATTCGGCGGGGGATTTCTTCGTTGTCTCGTGCTTAGCCGTTCTGAGGGCGAATGCAAATTCTTCGACGCAGTCATCCCAGTTAGAATGGTGCTTTTGCACATAATTTCTAATCAATTTTACAATATTCTTATTTACCCGTTCCGCTATATTTGATTGTGGGCGGTAGGGTACCATTTTCATATGCTTAATGCCCAACTTGTCACACATCATTTTAAATGTACTGCTTACAAACTGGGGACCATTATCGCTAATCACCCTCGCTGGACATCCATATCTTAAAATATATTTGTTCAAAAACGAATCTGCAACGACTTTTGCTGAAGCCCGCTTAAGTGGTATCAACTCAACCCATTTACTGAAATGATCCACAATGACTAATAAAAATCGTGCCTTATTTACATGACTCCTGGGGTAGGGGCCTAAGAGGTCAATACCAATTATTTCATTGGGGAACCTAGACTCAATACTAGTTAATAACCCGGCCGGGCGGAAATTTACGTCATTATTTATCTGACACGTGTGACAAGTCTGGCAGTAATTTTTAACTATCTTTTGTAATTGCGGAAAATATACCGCCTCGCGTACGCGTTGTATTGTTTTTCTAATTCCAAAATGGCCCGAGACAGGCGAATCGTGGAGCTCTTGCAAGATACTTAAAATTAATTTGGCCGGGATGACTGGTCTGTATTCACTATTTTGATTCGTAACTTTAGTATAAAATAAGAGACCATCAATGATTTCATAGTTCTGTGCTCTGCTTCGTATTGCATTAATGTCTATATGCTGGAAGTTATCTGGGTCTTTTAAATAATTATAAATATTTCCGAATTCGGGATCCCTAGCAATTTCTTCTATTACAGTCTCTCGAGAGTCAATGACCTTTGCCTGAAGCATCGCTATTTTTACTTTCTCGCCGTTCTCGTCTAACTTTATTCTAGATAATGCGTCGGCCACTACATTGTCTTTTCCCGGTGTGTGTTTGATAATGAGATTAAATTCTTGCAACTTTAGGGTCCACCGAATTAAGCGTGGCGAAAGATTCTTTCCTGAAAATAATCTGGTAACTGCCGCATGATCTGAATATACTGTTACGGGAGAACTCCCAAAATATACACAAAATTTTTGAACAGCTGCGAGCACTGCTAAAGTTTCACGCTCCGTTGCCGAATAATTTCTTTGCGTATCATTCAATGTACGACTAAAAAAGGCAATCGCTTTTCTATTTTGTGTTAACACGGCTCCGATTGCGTAATCTGATGCGTCTGCATAAATTTCTAGACCCTTGTCTTTCTCTGGGAACTTTAGAACCGGTGCATTAATTAAAGATTCTTTTAACTTCTCAAACGCGGCGTTTGCTTCTGAAGACCACGCAAAACGAACTCTTTTCCTTCTCAACTTTAACAATGGTTCAGCAATTTCTGCGAAATTTTTAATAAAAATTCTATAATATGAGCACATACCCAAGAAAGTCGCTAACTTTTTGGCTGTATTCGGAATTGGGTAATTTTTCACTGCTATAACTTTAGATTTATCTGTTTCGATCCCCCTTTGAGAAATTTTGTACCCTAAATATTTGAGTTCTTTTGCCGCGAATTTACATTTCTTAATGTTCACTTTAAGTCCTGCATCTTTCAAAAGAGTAAAGACTTCTCGAAGGTCTTTAATATGTTCTTCCAGCGACTCTGAAGTAACAATTATATCGTCAAGATAAATAAATGTACTTTTTCCTATTACCGGCCTTAAAATTTTGTCCATGCACCTCTGAAACGTGGCCGGGGCTCCCGACAATCCAAAAGGCATACGCAAAAAGCCATATGTACCGTATTTTGTTATGAATGCTGTTTTGTGAACATCTTCCGGCTTTATGCTTATCTGAAAATATCCGGATGTCAAATCTAGCGTGGTTATGTATTTTGTTGATTTAATACTTCTTAGAATTTCATCAATTACCGGAAGTGGGTAAGTTGGAAATTTTGTTATACTATTAAGCTTTCTGTAGTCAATAGCGAACCTGTACCTTAATGGATCAGTTAACGGCAAATCATTATTTTTCTTACATAAAACAACCGGACTCGCATATGCACTAGAAATAGGAGTTATTATTTTGTTTCTTAACATTTCATCAATATGGTATTTTATTATTTCCTCCTTAACTTTGTCGTACTTGTAAGGACGCTGACGTATAGGTTCATCCGTAGTTAATTTAATTTCGTGTGCTACGATCTGGGTGAATCCTGGAATATCATCAAATAAATCAGCGAAATTACTTACCAATTCCCGAAACTTGTCCTGTTCTTCGGGCGTTAGATGGCTTAAATCCACTTCAGGGGGAGGTGTTGATTTCTTTTTAACTGGGTCCATGGTTACTTGCAAGGTGGAGTTTTCAAAATCGATTTTCGCATCCACAGCTGCAAAGAAATCTGTTCCTAAAATAACCGATGCTTGGAGGTTCTTCACTACAAGAAACATAATTTTTTTTTGTTCTTCGCCGATTTTGATGTACAGCTCGATTTTTCCCATGCATTGACACGTTTTTCCTTGGGCTGCTACCACCTTCATTCCTTCCACGCTATGCAGACGATATCTACGAAAGTGCTTCTTAAAAAATTCTTCTGCCAAACAGCTTCCTTGAGCGCCGGTATCCAACAGAGCTGTAGCGGGTACGTTGTTAATTAGTAACTGCAGTCTCGGTAATTCAATGTTTCTCACCATGACCGTATTTAGCTGTACTTCAGAGGGATTTTTCTTCTCCTCGGAACATTGCACCCCCTTCCCCGCAATATTCCTTAGTAGTTTAAATGCTTTGCGGGTGTTTTCTTCTGTTGCTGGCTTCTGCCTGGGGAGAATGATTTTCTTCCGTAGTTGGAATTATTTTGTTGGCGCTGTACTTGGCGCGGTTGACCGCTCGCATTTTGACTGGTACCAGTAGTTCTCGGCCATCGTCTGTTTCTTCCTTCGGCATTCTGGTTCCCCTGCAGCCGCTGTTCATACGATTGTCTCCGTTGATTTTCGGCCGCTCGCCGGCTCTCGAATTGTACGGCGAGTTCAAACAGCTTGTCCAGCGTCACGGGATTTCTTAGCTCCATGAAATCTTGTATAGATGGTAACAATCTGGGCAGGATTATCTGGATAATCTCCGGGTCCGGCCTCGTGCCATACAATAATTTAAAGACTTGTATTTTTCTCAAAATAAATTCCGATAGTTCATCCACCCGCTGTTGATACTTGCTAAACAACTCAGCTTCGAGTTTCGCACGGTCTTTAACCACAGGAAACGCTCTCAAAATTGCTAGTTTAAAATTCTCGTACGTGTAAGTCGGCGTTCCTGGTTCTCCCAGCAGACATTTTCCGATGCACTTATACCAGGTCGCTGCTTGGCCCCTCAATGCTCCTGTCGCTAATATGACCTTCTGATGTTCCGGAACTGGATACAGCAAAAAATGCGCTTCTAACTTTTCCAGGAATGTGTTCACAGGTCCTCTGGCATCAAAAACTACTGCCGGCTTCATGGCTGCTCTGATGGTTTCCACTATGAATCCAAATCCATCAGGCATTGCAGCTGTATTCTGGGATGTAGTAGGCATATTCCAACTTCCTTCCATCATTTTAGTTGTTCGGGCGCCAGTGTAAGGTTTCTCCTTGAATCTCTTGACACTTTTCGTTAGCATAAACTGTGAAACCTTATGTGGAAGACAGTGAGCAGAGCTAGGCTATGTCCTTTAGTTTTGAAGAACTACAAAGTCAGAAGGAGGGTTTAAAAAGTGACCCTTTAATTCAAATATTTACAACTCTTCCAATTGAGAGTAAGCCACTACTTGGGCTGAACTAAAATAATATTAAACTAAAGTGTGTTAACAAATTCAGTACCTAACTTAATTCTAAATAGGACGGCGAGGGAAGCTTAACTCTTAGTGAAATGCAATTATGCGAATTTCACTAGAAAACACTGGTAATTGCAAATTGCCTATGAAGGCGAACTTTCAGTAGACAGAGGAAATCTTTGCGCGCACAGCCTTACGGCGATAAATCCAAGACTCTGTCTTTCCCCTCGTTTAACTCCTGCCTTTTAACTGCTAACAGATATATGCGATTTGCATAAATATCTCACTCGCGCTAAATTCGGGCAGCAACTGAAACTTTGAGAATTCGATAGGAAAGTTCAAACTAAAAATAATTTGGTTAATTAAAATAATGAATGCTACAAGATTACTAACTGTAATAAAATTAACTGACTTCAATACTTTTTAGTACAGTCAAGGCATATAGATGTAAGAGAAGCAAAGCAGTTTGAACTTTTAAAGTAACCAAAGTTCAATCCCAGATCTGTGTTAATTTGAAAGACATATTCCACACTTTTAGACTTTCCAGCACATATTTCTCTCCTTCAGACAGTTAAAAATATACCGTCGCAGAATATTTATGCTTAAAGAACAGAAATTTAGGTCTATACTGTCGAAAGATATAGAGCATTCTCTTCAAATTATTTTTAGTCTTGGGTTGAATTTTGAATGATTTAATAGTTTAAATGGATATGCTTCTCTTGTATCTAAATTTCTTCCTTCACTTAATTTTAAAAGATATCTGAAAATTATACCTGCACTACAGAACATCTGAGAAAAATCTATGTGCCATATTTAATGCTTTGGTAGCAATATAAATAAGAAATATTTAATTTTTGTTCCACTTTTTAAAGTAATATACACTCATGTCCATAAATTAAGGATAATTCGGAGTCACGCGGAAATCGAACTCTAAAATAAATATATCACCTGTAAAATCCCTACACACATCTTCAAGAATCATATGCAAATTTCAGGAAGTAACCAGATGACACCGATGGTACGTCACAATGACGAGAGTGTAAGAGAATGATTTATAAGGAATACAGGCAAAGAAGTAAAATTGTTCGCAGGCGCTTTATAAGCATTTCAGTGCAATAACCGAATAGTTATGACACAAAGGACGCATTTGGATGATTTTTTTACGTGGTAGAATTATCGGCCGTCTGGAATGCGGGCGTACCGAATTGGAAGTATCAGACGAACTTGGAATTGCCCAGAGTGTCATCTCCAGACTTTGGCTACGATTCCAAGATGATGGTAATGTGAGTAGACGTTTCAGCACAGGTCGCCCCAGAGTTACAACGCCGAATGAGGACCGGTATTTGGCAGTGACTGCCAAAAGAAACAGGTGGAGCACAGCCTCAGTCCTGTCTCGTCAGCTCTCTTCAGCCACTGGTACGACAATTTCAAGGCAGACCGTGTACAGACGCTTAGGTCAGATTGGTCTATATGCTCGTAGACCTGTCAGATGCGTTCCACTTACTGCAACTCACGGTCGCCTGTGGTTAGTAGAGAGCATGCATTGTGGACACCGCAACAGTGGGCTTGTGTGATGTTTTCCGACGAATCCAGGTTTACCTTGCAGTCTGATTCTCGCCGGACTCTCATATGGAGAGCTCCAGATACCCGTTACCACCAAGAAAACATCATTGAACGGCACCGTTACGGTGATGCAGGAGTGCTTGTTTGGGGTGGAATTATTCTGGGTTCCAGAACTGACCTGCGTGTTCAAATTGGAACCATGACAAGCCAAATCTATCGGGACGTCATTCTGGAACAACATGTATGTTTGTTTCGGGGCGCCATGGGCGCACAATTTGTGTTTATGGATGACAACGCCCGTCCTCACCGTGCAAACATCGTAAGCGAATGCCTTCAATCGGAGGATATCACCCGTATAGACTGGCCAGAATTCTCACTGGACTTGAATCCTATATTGCACGTGTGGGACATGCTTGGCCGACGAATTGCAGCCCGTCAACCTCCTCCTACATGTGTACCGGAACTTGGGAAAGCATTGCTTTTTGAGTGGTGTAATATCCCCCAAGATCAGATCGATAATTTGATACTCAGCATGCCTAGGCTTTGTACGGACTGTATTGCATCGTCTGGGAGACATGCAATGTATTAACAATCATACTAACCATGTAATATTGGTTTTTTGTAAATAGGTGTTTTTTGTAATTTGCTCCAGGGAGAAAAAATCGCTAATTTTTTTAATAATATCAAACCTATAGCATTTTTTTTTGCTCTTTACCTTTTGTTCAATAAATAAGCTTTACAAATAAGTCAAATTTGTTTTGCTTCTAACTCTTCCTTTGTCTGATTTTGCATTATCCTTAATTTATGGACATGAGTGTAATTTCACAAGCGAACACGGCTCGAGATTTAAAATATTTCAGTAAATGAAATATTATTAGACTCGATTACAATATTGTAATAAAAGATATTTTAATACAAGTATAGTACTTAAAAATTATTCAAAATACATGTTCCCGATGTTTTGAAAAGGTTATTATAGCAAAGTTACAAACATATTACGATAAGGAATGAAACATAACATGATAACGAGAATTTGGTCACTACCCCCAGAATGTCCAAATTTATTATCTCCACTCTCCACTGTACTATTAAATTAAATTGAATTGAATTTCTGTTTTCTTTTTTATTAATAAATTTAATTTATTCATCAAATTAGCTAATTGTATACATACATTAATGGTTTTTCACCTATTCTAAGCCGCTAACAGTTATACAAATTTTTACCCAATTTGCACAAAATTAAAAAATGTTCTGTTAAATTGATAGAAAACACTATTTTATTCACTATTATTTTAAAGCGTATTATCGTTCCCCTTCTGTTACCATAGTTGACTAATTACTTTTAATTTAATATTTTAAGTTTCCTTCCAGTTAAAAAATTTAATATATTTACACCTTAAGTAACTTTGTTCCAAATCAGAAATATGAAATTTAATGCTGTTCCTTCGCAGTGTGTTCCATTATTAATTATCACTGTATAAAGATCTTAAATTTTTGCAAAGGGAAACGAGTTTTATTTTGTTGTAGGAATCTTCTAATATTTATTGTTACTCGTGCATTGATCCTACGTTACATTTTTCTTTGCTGTACATACTAAATTGCAAAAGATCATCCCGTTTCACAATATAGAAATAAACTTAATTTTATTGACTTTTAAAAATGAGATATGTTGCTTTAGAGTTCCATTGTTATTTTCTAACAAACTTTGATAGTAAAATAAATCAATAGTTTTCTTAATATCCTTTAATATTAGTCTATTATTATCATAAAATTCTTAAAGCATCATTATAAATGAAACTTTCCTTTAGTGAAGAAGTACAAGTATGATACATCTTTTTCTACGCATAGACTATTAGAAGTTCCATTTCAGAGCAGCAACAATATCATATAGAAATTAATTTTAAAATGATAATAATATTATATTGAAGTGTATTTGTACGGTTCCACACTACTTTAATTGCCAGCTGTTAGAACCGCAGAAATAGACAGACGACTTATTGCCTGATCTTTTTCTAAAGTATATTAAGCACAAACTCAGATGAAGATTTAAAATTAGCAATTTTATTAACGTGTCAGCCTGACATTCATACAAAACTTGGTGTAACAGAACGCAACATCTGCAGTTTGCGGGAAATCCAGAATAAATATTCAAATCAAATTAAAATATTAAATACAAAGTGACATGCGCCTAAGCAAGCTTTGGCTGATGCCTCAATATTTTCGCAAAACAATTGAGGGTAACGAAGGCGAAAAGAAAGACAAAATAATAAGATAATTGATTAATTAACATAAATCGCAACAATTTAAGCAAGCACTCTAATATGGTAGTAGTATGCCATGGTAACCGGGCCCTCAAAGGATGGTGTCCTGAAAGTCATTATGTAACAGTATAATAGATGACGCAAGAAGAGAACAATGTGTCTGTACCACGTGTTTAGAATGACATCAATTTTTAATTAATTTTATTTATTATTTTTTAAATATTTAATTTGTAATTTTTTAGTTGAACCCTTCATTATGTAATAATCATTCATTTTGTTTACCTGATGCCATTATTTATTTTAATAACAACACTTTTTCAATAAATTTTGAAAAGCGGGGATCGAACCCGTACCTTCTCGCAAAGGAAAAGAATACTTAAACCATTACGCCCGCGGAACATTTCAGATAAAATCAACTTGGCGCGTTCAGTAGAAAGGTAATCATACCTTGTAATGAAATCTCCCAAATGGTGCATTCTATATTAAAAATTTAAAGTTAAAAATTAAATTTAAAAATTTTCAAAACGTTTCATTATGACTTTATCTAAAAAGGTCACGCTTTCAAAGACGCATTATTTTAATTTAACACTTGAGCCAAACAATTCTTCGAACATGTATCAGATTTAATTCTTCATAACTACCAAACACAGTAAGTGAGCAAAATGTGTTGCATAAAAAATGAAATACACTTTCCCTTTTAACCGGCTGTGTTCTTAAAAACAAAGCATGACGAAGAAATACCGTATGAATGCTCAGAACCAGTCGATACTAGTCTTATTCATGTCTCATGCACTTATCAAAGTACACATGTACTTCAAGGTCAGCTAAAACAAAATTCATATGCAGGTATTCAAAGAGAAGTACTTCATAAGATCTAGAAAAGATAGGAACACAATGAACTTAGTTGATAAATATGGCAAAGTATGTAAAGGACTGAGAAGTCATGCCCTCGTGGAAGACCTTTCTTATTCAAATTTGCTTTACTATCCACATGGGCTGCTTAGTTCATTTCACTTTATTCAGTTTCAAATAAAAATTTAAAATAACTGCTATAAATCTAGGCACCACACTGGTTTGTAATACAAATGATGAGAATAGTTCCAGATGTATAAGAGAAGTATGCAATATCCATGGAAAAACGTCTTCACAAGCCAAACAACAATAGTGAAACATAAAAGGCAAGAAGAAAATATCAGATTTACAACAAAATATAAGTATCCAAGTATGCAAAATATGGTAAGAAATTAATAATTTTTCTGCAACTGTTCCGAATGAGAACAAGAATGGACCTTACCTTTACTATACTTTCACGAAACGGCATGAACAGCTTGCATGAAAGTGGCATGAAAAGTGGGTATGAAAAATATTGAGGAATATTTATTCTTATTCTTGTATTAAATAAATTGTTTATTCTAAAATATTTCGGTTTGACGACTGTATTCGAAACTTAGGCACAAGTTGATAAATCAGAGTGATTGTGTTTTCTGAAGATTCAGGTTCAGAAATATTATAACTTACTGCAAAATGCATTAGAACAAAAACGGAAGACACCGTAATCAAGCGAACGCAATAAATTATTTTTTCTCTGTTTAGGAGCCATTTTCTGTTAATAATACCGTGTTTCATAACATTTAAGAAATTTCTTGTATTGCATTGATAAACCATAGTTTTCAAACAATATTTTACTGCGTTACAGACTGTGATTATACTGTGTTTTTTAGGCTTGAAATCTTGAAGGCTGAACTGAATGTTTCATTACTAATTTGGAAAGTTCTAGCCATAATCTACTGAAAAGAAAATGTTACATGTATTTTGTTGTATTCTTAGTTAATTTTCAAACTGCGTTTTATCTATGACATTCGATTCCTAGTCAAATATTGAAGTGATAATGATTTTTAGTTTATCCGGTACATTTATTAGTGACACATCCTGACTTATTAATATTACAACCAAAATTGAAAATACGCGAAATTTGAAAGAAGACTAGTAAAAAACAACTACTCCGCAATATCTGGATGGTAATCACCCAAAATTTGTTATTTTGCAGTTGTTCATGAAAAGTGGTTCTATCAAGGAGAATATGCCAACAATCTTCTGAAACTCTAAGCGAGCATTTTATCTTCGCACTTACGTAGAATTTACAATACTACTAAGAATTTTGTGAGAACCACGATCAGGTGCTCATTTTATTTCAAGGAGTTTGCTAACATATTTCCCTTACCAGAAGCTCACTTTATGGAGAACTGCCATGTAGTCAAATTCGGATAATTATCTCCCATATTCTCTAGACTAGTTGTCCTACACTATTTCCCTATTTGTAAATAACCTCTGTTTCCTAGATCTGAAGATTTTTTTTACTTCAAATTTTTTACTTCATATCTTGTATATCCAGCATTTACTCCACTCGTCTTCTAATTACTGATAGAAAAAATATTACAACTACGTGAAAGATTCGGAATATTGAAGTTCATATGAATGTTGAATAGTAACAATAAATTCGTCATTTTGTCCTAAATTTTCTAATACACTGAAAAATAAAAAACAAGGCCAAAAACTTAACAGAAAAAGAATTAGAAATTGATTGACATGTACGAATAGCAAAGAGAAATATTTTCTAAATATCTAAACCGCTGCTGCTGAAGAGTACAATCTCCAAATGCTTGTGAAAACACAATATCACATATATGCTAATTTCCTTGACTGTAAAAATATTTAAAAATTTGTGATTGAAAATTTAGTTTTGATGCAGGGAAATAAATATTAAAACTTTAATTGTGTGTACTCATACACAAACACTCATGCAAATAAACAAATGTATAAAATTTGGGGAAACTTTCGTGTATTTTCAATTTTGTTTATGGTCTGTTTATGGTAAGTCTGGATAATCTTCTGTACTGAATATGCATGACTACGAAATGTGTTGGATAAGCGAAAAAATAGTAATCGCTTCAATATCTGACTAGGAATTTAATATAATAGATAAGAAGCAGTATGAAAATTAACCGAGAATGCAATACAGTACATGTTTTAACTACACTCACGTTTGTGAAAATTGCAACACCAAGAAGGAATCGTCATAATTGAATGCAATTTAATACACAGTTGAGTGGTAGTGGTACAAATAAATGATTAAATGTTCAAAGCAAACAAACAAGAACAAGAGATCAGAATCAGTATTTTGTGTGGCCACCAAGCAGCTCCAAAAACACCAACACGGTACACTGCTGGTTCCACTGGTATTATTGACTTCTTCCTGCTCAGGAACACCAGTGTTCCACTGGTAGTTTCTGCGCTGGACGAACTGTCTTCCGACCACAACCCGGTTAGGATGCTCTTGGATATCAGCAGTTATACCACATCAGACAAAAGAGCCTTTACTACGGAATGGTATAAATATACCAAAGCTCTAAACAACATTACATACAACCTCCCAACGATACAGAGGGGGAATGACATTGACAGTCTAATTAGGGACTTCACAGAAAAAATACAGAAGGCATATGACAATGCAAAAAAGGAGGTACCTAATTACAAAAAACATCGTCCAAAGGAAATTGCTGAAACCATAAGGAAACGAAATGCGGCAAGAAGGAAATTCCAGCGTACCAGAAACCCTGCTGATAAAGCAATGTTCAATCGCCTGTGTGGTGAAGTTAAATCTCAGACTAACGTACAGGCACAACGCAACTGGTCCAACTATCTAAATTCGCTCTTCACTGTGGAAAGCAATTAAAAGATATACCAAATGCTACAATGACATTCCGCCCCTTAAAGGCCCACAAAGGATCCATTACACTGACACTGAGAAAGCAGAACTGTTAGCAACGCATCTGGAATCTCAGTTTTGTCTCCACAACATACACGACCCAACAACAGAAAGCATCATCACTAGTTTTCAAAACAATTACCCCTCCAATCCACGCACAGACAACATACCCCAAGTCATGCCATCGGAAGTCCTTGAGTGCATCAAAAGAACCAAGAAGAAAAAAGCCCCAGGTTATGACAAGATCACCAATCTAATGATCAAAAAATTCCCAACCAAGATCATTTTGATATTCACAAAAATTATCAACCTGATTATCAAATTTCAATACTTTCCGGCAGACTGGAAGCTCGCTGTAATCACGCCAATTCCTAAACCTGGGAAGCCTCCCAACAAGCCTGACTCGTATAGACCGATAAGTCTGCTCTCGTGCCTAAGTAAAATCACTGAGGCTATTCTACATAAAAGAATCATCGCTTATCTAGATGAGAACAACATCCTGATTCCTGCGCAGTTTGGTTTTAGGAAAAACCTAGGCACGACAAATCAATTATACAGAGTTGTCGAAACCATCCTGGAAGGCAAGAAAAACAGAAAAATCACTGGTGGAATCTTTCTGGACATATCCAAGGCTTTCGATCGTGTATGGCTGGAAGCACTCACTTACAAAATACACAATCTGGGTTTCCCAGATTACATCACAAACATCATTAAATCCTACCTGACAGGTAGACACTTTGTCGTTCATATCCAAGGTTCACATTCTACACGCCGAGCTATTGCAGCTGGGGTCCCGCAAGGGTCCCTTTTGGCACCCACACTTTTTAATATATATATGAACGACATTCCTACCACACCCAACACTACTCTAGCAATGTACGCAGATGACACAGCGATCCTGACACAATGTGCATTTGTTGGATCAGTAGTACAACGGTTACAAGAACACATAAACACACTTGAGATTTGGCTCAGCAAATGGAAGATATTGGTTAATGTTGAAAAAACCAAAACAATCATCTTTACCAAGAAGAAAATGAAGAAAAACCTAAAATTCTACAATCAGTCTATTCCCTGGGCTAAGCAAGTCCCTTATCTTGGGGTGATCCTCAGTAATTCACTCACTTGGACCCCACACATTACATCTATCATTCAAAAGTTTCGAGTTCGTAAAGCAAAACTATACCCCTTAATTGCTCGAAACAGTGTTCTATCTATTGATAATAAGCTACTTATTTACAAAGCTATTTTGCGTCCCATGCTCTGTTATGCCTGCTCAGTTTGGGCTTATTCCTGTCAAACCATGAGAAAGAAACTGCAAACTGCGCAAAATTGTGTACTAAGGCAAATCGTTGATGCGCCCTGGTACATTAGAAACAATCGCATTCATGAGGAACTGAATGTCGAGCAACTGAGAACAGTGTATTGCAAAATTTCCAGAAAGTTCTACGAGAATCAGAAACTGATTCAAAATCCACTAATCAAAATTTGCAACTATGATGTAAATGACCCGAATAATTCCCAAAGACCCATGGCTATCCTAAATAACAACATACCTTAATTTACTTGTACCATAATATGTAATCACTCTAACTTACTTTCTTAAATATTGCATCTATGTATATAATCATGTATGTGTCTAACTAATTTGTATAACACCCTCTGTAACCACCTACTATATTTATGTAAAGATCACCAAAGGTTCGCACTTACTAACATTTAAAATACTAAACATTAACAACTAACTAATAATGTATGCATCATGTTATATTACATTTTCAGGCTAGTCACTAGCTCGCACCTTCTATGACATCCTTTCCCAGATCGGATAAATTTTCAAAGTATTTCTGGCGTGTTGTTACGTACAAATCTTAATAGCAACTTAATCAATATATTATTAAAAAAAAACTAATATATATCTTCAAAATTCAAAAACTAACTAACCATTTAATGATAAAATGTTGTGTTTATGTCAGACATATATTAAGAAAAACACTAATGTTCTATAGGGGTAGGGCCTTGGCCCAGGTACCCAGGTGCTAACACCATTATCCAGTAACCACAATTGGGGATTTAAAACCCTCAGAATCAGTAGTTACCTTCTTTTTTCTGCTTTTGGTTAACGGAGTGCGTACTGCAGTGTCCTTGATTTTGTTCTTTTTAGGAGTGCACTTAGGAGATACACTATCCTTAGATTTGATATTACTATCCTTAGGTTGGATGATATTACAATTTGTGGCTTTCATTGGGGAAGTGCGTTTTGGTTTTTTAATCCACTCATTTGCTGAGTTTTGCCTAGTTTCGTTGTTGGCTTTTAGCTTTTCTTGGTCCATAACTATTGTTATGGCCGCAGCATAAGTACAGATTGAGTTAACGTTTACCACTAGCAGATAACCACCGATAACCATACACGCCTCGCTACAGCCGTCTATTTATTCGGATCCATCAGCCGTTCAGAGGGCGCTGCGCAGCATACGCATGCGCTACGGATTTGCAATTCTAATCATTTGCATATCATGCGCTACTTTGCATTTCCTGAAAATTTCAGCTCACTCGCGTAAGTCCTTCATGGTGTTGCTTTCACAAACGTGAGTGTATTTTGTTAATAAGTGACGAACATTTCCTTTTCAGTGGATTATGACTAGATCCTTCCAAATTAGTAATTAAACATTCAGTTCAGCCTTTAAAATTTTACACACTAATTACGGCTGTGCAGTAGTAAAATATCGCTTAAAATTCGCTAGACAGAAGAAAAAGAATATGACTTTTTTTTAATTTTCGTATGCTATGTAATAAAAAAATTAAATAATGCCTCGTGTCCATCTATGCCATACAAAGTGTAAGCAAGTATAATTTTATATTCTGAGTATTTACCATATACGAAATGCAATGGAAAAAGTGAGAATTAGAAATATTTTAGCATTGGACTATAAATTAAATTTCGTAGGTAAACAAATGGTTTGAAAATTAATTTTAAAACGTATAGCAAAGTACTTGTATAAATTAATCTTCCGAATAAGTTATAAATGTTTTCTCTTTAGCAGAATGTAATGAGAACCTACAAAATTCGCAATGGAACGCTAAATTCAGCCTGTAAGACTTCAAAAAATTGCAGTAAAAACTTTTATGTGTTAATAAACATCGAACTGATATTGATCAGATGGAGGGAAAACAGAACATTTTCCAAATAATTCCTTGATATATAAGCTAAAATATAAACTTGGGCCATCAGTGCAATACAGTAATTATATGTGGGTAACTGTTCGTTTCACATGTGATAAAGAAATAATGTCTGTGTCAACGAGAACCGTTTACAAAACAATGGTTCGAATTCTTCTATTATTTTAAATTTAATTAAAGTTTGTGTTTCTAATGAAAATACTCATATTTTCTTATATAAGGTTTTCAGGAAATTAATATAAAACTTTCTCCTATATCTTATAGTAATCTAATAGTTATTGGCTTACCAGCGGCCGAGCGGTATATTCGCTGAACACTGGCAATTCGGGTCCGAGGTTCGAATCCTGCGAACGGGCTGGCTGCATGGGCCTTTTTGTGGTTTACCCCATGTGTAACGTGTATACGAGCCAGTTTCCACAGACAATCCTCCATGAAGACATCCAGACCTAATCTTGTTAATGTAGAGAAAAAATTCAAAGTTTATATGACGTGCGTTAAAATCTTGGTCGCCTGCCTGCGAATACATGCGTATTAGAGAAACTTAAACTATCACCGTAGTATACTAGGATAATTTTCCTATCCATTCAAGCTGAATCTTCCAAACTCGTAAAAAGGTATTAAATCAGCCAGTGTAACAATTTAGTAAAAACTTGTACCCGAATACTTCGATGGCATTGAAAAGAAAATAACTGAAAATTTGATGATTAGCAGGCGTAATAGTATAATTATCCAAAAGGTTATGGATAAAGAAGTTTCCGAAATCTCTTTTTAAAAAACTAAATGCTATGACAATTATTCGTAAATGAATTCTGGAAAGCTGAAAATTTAAGATTTTATGCTCAAAAATTGAGTGTAATGAAAACAAAGAGGCATTAGGTGATTAAGAATGTAGTTGCACATATAAACTTCTGAAAATGACACACAGAGAATTTTAAGGAAATTCTAATACTTACTTTCTAATTTGTTTGTAATTTTGTTAGTAAACATTTCATTATTTGGCATTTGGCAAAGAATCAAATTTCATTGCAAAGAAAACAGTTCGCAAATGAGAGAAATGCAGCAAAATACCCATATAGTAGAATACCTTGATTATAACGTTTGAATGAGTCTTATTTCGAGTAAAAACTCAGATTAGTAATAAACACTGAATTCGGCCAAGTTTCACTGAAAATGCGATAAACAGTTCTGTTTTTCTAGCAAAATATTTCTAAAATTATTTAGATAAAGTGAAATATGACCTCTATCAGGTACTCTCATGATACGTAATAAAAATTAAGAGCAAGAAGAGCGGCTATAGATCAATATATGTTAACTATGTTTTCAGTCGGTTATTTCAAACATACTAAAGAAGGAATGTTTGTATCAAAACAGGGACATTTTTACAAAAATTTTCCTATCTTTTTTTCAGCACTGTAGCTGAAAAATATGCTAACATTAAGTAAATAAATGGGTATTTCGTATGAAATGCGGTATCTTAACACGAAGCGTTTCCTAAAAGTCCATGTATGCAAAACAGTGATCGTAATACTTTTTTAAAAAGTTTGTATGAAGTGCATAGTAATTTCGCTACCTATCTTTCGAATTCATGGAAACAGTGAACAAATAATTCATTATGTTCGTTTGATTACTGTGTCTTCCGTAGTTCAAAAGCATTTTGCTTTTGAACTACGGAAGACACCAGGAATCACATTGACATCGAGGCGGCCATTCGTTCCTATCCCAGCCCATACAAGTAAGCCACTTCCTCTGCAATAGTGTCTTCCGAAGATGTTTGACGCCCGATATCATGTCCCTAGCTCTCGCTATATCATTGGCCTTCGGGAATCGTTCTGGATGTTACATCGAGATTCATCCGTAAAGAGTACTTGACCTCACTGCTCTGATATCCAACTGCGATTTTCACGGACCCAATTTAACCACTTTCCGAGATGTGATAAGGACAAAAGAACACAAACTACAGGTCGTCGGGAGTACAGTCTATTTTCTTCCAGTCGACTTGAGGTATAGGCCGTCTTGCATCAGCAGAAAGATGCGAAGCCAGTTTTCTTGCTGTTGGTGATGTACGGCGTCTTGCACATAGCAACGTGAAGCGATCGTGATAATCCTCCAGTGTTCAGACCCAAGTCTTCTATAGGGGTTTTCATTCCTTTAGTAACGATTCCACAGCCTACTGATGAACCACAATGCTCATTCAGCGCTCTCGCAACAGTAGATTGTCTTGCTCCAGCCCTCTAACATTCCGACAGCCCTCTAACTTCTCTGGGGAATATTAAAAATTATTCTAGATTTGAAAAAGTCTAATTTGCATCATATGTTTTAAATATAACTTCTCTCATTACCGCTGCGCCAAGTGATTTATAGAGTCCTTTCTGTCCCTTTGTTTCCATTATTTTGCATCTCTATAAATGTTTTATTCATTTATATATATTGTTCATGATGCACCAATTTTTAGAATACTTTTCTTCTCTTCGTAACAGCATCTGCCTGTGGAAAATTACCAGATATTGCCAATGGAATTTTAATAGCTAATTCTACAACTATCGGTAACACTGCTTGGTTAATATGTAACGAAGGCTACAGACCTCTCAGCAATGATGCAATCACTTGCTTAAGGACTGGAGAATGGACTAAACCATACCCTCTGTGTGCACGTTCGTATATTTAAAAATTAAATGCTTATAAAAATTTGTTTCAATACAAATAATACTACTTTATTTCAATACAGTACGATTTATTCAATATAAATATCAGTTTTAAATTTCTTTTTTTCGTAGAAATATATACCAGATTAAAAAGCAAATAATTATATGAAATATAATATTTTAAAATCACTTATGAAAGGAAACTAAAAAACGTTTTATTAAACAGAAAATATTGTCTTATAAATTCAATAACGAAATCTGTTGATAAATTCATAAAATTCTAGATAATCGCTTGAATAAGTGAGTGCTATCTATTAGTACTCCGGGTAAATTAATTATCGAAGCGTGAGATACCTTTTTTAATTTCAATATGTTATAAAAGAAATTTTTTAAGGTACGCGTACGGTAGAGCTAGAATATGTTAAGAAGAAACACATCAAAATAAGTCCACATTGCAGATTTTCTAGGATAAAAAGCATTCCAAATTATTGTTTATGAAACTTGTTCTCAGCACGTGGAGCATCCAAAACGCTGTAGCATCTCATTATACATATATCCAAATAAGGTTTAGTTTATGTGATTAGGACGAAACACTCGAGTGCTGTCTGGCTTAAGGGAAAGGATGACTTCGTTTAGGACGTTCTAGCGGATTCCAGCTCGTATACAAGTCACTCATAGGAAAACCTATAAAAGCGTCCGTGCAGCCAGTCCGTTTGCAAGGATTCAAACTTTGGACCGAACTACCATTGCTCAGCGACTTTACCTAACATTGGCCACCTTTTCCTCCTATAAAAGGAAGAACAATTACAGCTATGCCTTCTCTGGGATGCGAGCACAGGCCCTTTGGTATCGTAGCCGGCTACCCTAACCACTATACTGTCTCGGGGCTAGAAGCCGAACTAACAAGCAGCGTTTTACAAACTCAGATTACTTGGCCAGTGATCAGTCTCCTCACCAAAAAGGCTGAAATCGCTGCAAAAATAGTGGTAAGAAGTTGCGCATGTTTCTCTTCACATGACTAACGTTCTTACCATGTTAAAGTAAGAAAATTAGGCAAAGTCAGATTACAGGAACAGTATGCCATGCTTCACGCAGACACTAGTTTAGAACCATATCATGAAATTTAACTTTTATGAATAAAAATGACGAATATCTGAATAGGTAAGAAGTTTTATTTGAACTATAAACAATAGCTTACACAACATGTCGTTCGGGGAAGAAAGTGTGCTTTCTTTCCTGTAACAACAGAATAAGATATTATTGTTACTTACTCAGTGACGCGTGGATAATCATAACTGATTCTACAGATCCTCTCGAAAAGCAAAAAAGGCATATTTCTGTACAAAGGTTTTAAAAAAAGGATATATTAAGATTAACCCTTCGAGGGAGAGTTATATTATTTATTTAAATGACGAACTCATGCAACTTCAGCAAACCTGGATGAATTTTCATAAACATAGAATATTCATAACATCAGACGGCACGTTAGAATTCCCTTTAAATCAAATGGAAATGCGAGTACTTATATCGTGAGTACATATTTAGAGAGATTAAACTTATTAATTTGCTTATTAAAAACAACACTTCATGTATACTACACCGTAAGCAAACCATACTGCATTACAAGTCCAATGGCTGAATTTTAATACCAGTGCAGAAATGTACGAAGAAACAGAATGTGAAACATTGCAAATAGAATTTATAATACAATGAATATGTTAATTATCTTTACTTGCCGTGAGGTATAGCTTCGTATGAGAAAATAACCTATGTTGATCTTACTCATAAGAAAGCTATGAAAAGCTTCAAGCAGTCATACGTTCTGCCCCTGAGAGTGAAGCCAAAAGGAGCATTAGCAGAGTCTCATGGCTTTAGCCACTCAGCAAGTGGTCGCTTGAAGGGAAATGAACACATTTTCTGTCAACTTACGTTAAGCTGAAAGAATACTAGTGGAATCCTGTAGTATTGCTCTACACGTTTAGAACGCAAACTAATCAGATCCATACTGCTCTACGCTCTACAATAATTTATTCTTTATGTCATTATCTTCGTGTGTGGTAATATTTAGTAGATCAGTTTAAACATACGGCGAATGAAAATGCTTCCATCTTGTCATTATATTTTATTAAATCTTAAATTTTTAAATGCAATTTTTCCTTTTCAGGTACTTCTATTCCTATTTAAAAATTAAGAAGACTAGTGTAACCTATTTAAGAATTAGGTAATTAAACAGGAAACAAAAATGCATGCAACCCTTTTGATTCCATAAATTAGTTGAAGAAAATTTTATTAACTATAAAGCTTTATTTAAAAACAAAAATTTAACATTTGTAATTTAAATGAATTTTTCCTTATGAAATTTGATAAATTACTTCCTAATCAGCTACAGCACAATCAAGTGTCATGAACATTCATGCATTTTGCACTTCGTTACTTAAGAAATATTTTCTGCAAAGATTTTAAATCAAGCACAAGGATTAGTTTTAGAATGTAACGATACGAAGCATTAAAAAATTATTGAAAAAGAAAGGGCATAAGTCCAGTTGACAGAAAAAATTAAACATAATTAATATTAGCCTGAAATTTCACCCAACTGCAAAATTAATGAAGAGTACATTTCTAATCTCAAAAATCTAGCTCCGCGGTTTTTAATAGCAGTATTTTTAAAGTATATTATTAAGTATATTGTTGAAGAAAATTAACTGGATGAAAAATGAAACTTTGCATATTTGACCTTATTTTAATTTCCAAATTTTCGTTTAAATGCGCATTTTTCATTATAGAAAACGATAGCTTTTTGGCTTTATTTGTCACACCTGCAAAACACTTAATATACTCCATTTTTTTCAGGAATATTAAATTTATTGTACCTTCGTATTATCCCGTCGACCACGAAAATCGGCTACCAGCGAACCATAAAACTTCACTGAGATCCTGTCAAAGATGCACCTATTGTTTTTCTGCGGAATTTTCAAGGAACTTTATCTTTTTCGATGAACAATCAATATTCTACTCGCTTCGTTTTCGCGTTTCGTAAAAAGACATTCGTTGTTTTCTACTACTACGTTAAGCTCTCCGATTTTACAGGAACACTATGAATACAAACTTCCTGCAGTGATTGTTCCAATTTATTAGTGTTTTGGCGAACATATTCAGCTGACCATATCGTTAATACACTTATTTTTTACGGTAGTATTCCATAACTTTACAAATAATCCACTACTTACTGTTCTATAGAAGGCGGTTTCCAGGTTTTAACAATTTTTTTCAGAATGCAAGAAAAAATTACAGCAGTAACAATAAATGTACATATTTGTTCATAAAAACAAAGCGGGGCTTGTCGAGAATCAATCAGGGTGCATCAAATGAAAGCGCAGATATTATCAGTGTTGTTAAATCATGCTTCTCACAACTGGCGCTAAATGACACTTGACAACAATTTCATGGTCGACGGTATAATAAGTAAGTACCAAATATACTTAAATATATATAAAATTTGCAAGCACTGGACGTTTTCAGAAAATGTCGAGAAATATTTCTTTTTACTTTTCAGGTATTAAAAAATTGTTAAAAACATGCTTCAGTACTGGGTAAAAAGATTCAGAGAAAGAAACCATACTTCCCTTTACATTCGTTTACTGTTAATTAATTATTTATTTATATTCATTTAATAGAATTTAAAATTTTCAGCGATCCAGTGTGATGACAAACCAAAAGTTCCGCATGGCTCAGCAGTTCTGCTAACTTATTCTGCTTTCTACGGAAGCCCCTTGAAAATTGAATGTGATGAAGGATTTTTTCCTAAAGGAAACATTTCTCGAATGTGCGAACTGGATGGTACATGGGGAGACCTTGACATTTGTGTCGGTTAGTTTTCTTAAAACTTCTTTTTAAAATGTTCAAGTTCTTTTGTACTCAAAATATAGTTCTTGGGAGTTAAGCGTAAAGAGAAATAGGAATTCCTACCCCTTCATAATTATTCAAAATCATGCAAAATTAGGCACTTACACACGCATTTCATATAAATCACAGTCATATTCACATCAGAAATGCATATCCTGATAGTAAGTTTGGGTATATTAAGAAGATGGCATGATTACATTAGTAAAATGTCATACTTTATAAATACAATACACATTTACTGAAACAAGCTTCATCGCCTTTCCAGTAAGACGCCATTCGTATTTCTCTCAGCTCTGAACCGGTGTCCAGA
>KK119398.1:262002-300383 GCA_000611955.2 Stegodyphus mimosarum
CTGACCTTCCATTACCTAACGCACTTCGCCATCCTCAAAACATGATCTAGTAACTTCCATAACTTCGAAAAATTGCCATAATTGCTATTTATTTTTACATTGCCATGACTGACATCGTGATACGACTGACTTGCCAATTCGACGACTAAAGATCGAAAAGTGATGCAGAATCGACTGAGATAGGGCACTTCAGCTCGGGAGCCCTTTGGAAAGAACTTTGAGTTCGCGGATGACAAACCAAAACAGAGCAAAATACACTTTAAATTCTGCGCATGGCATCAGCATTGCAAATTTTATACCTCATATTCGCTAAAACGCTCAGGAAACGTATGTTTTGAGGTCGCATCTAACTGCTTGATACACACGATAACAGTAATAAAAGTTAAAGAAAGAGAAAATAAAATAGTTTACCCTGTCCTTCATGAATATAAAGTTTTATCAAATATTTAGTTAGGATTCTGAAATATGTATGTTACGTTCGAAGGATAAAAGTCTTTGAGCCTTCTCCTCTCATCAAGCTATCGTTCATCAAGACAAAAATCAGCTTGATGCGTTTTGCACGAAACTTTTCTTGCTTTGGTCAAAGCAAGAGGTATCGAGCTTTTCACACACATAAGTTTCGTTAACGGTCAGTTAATTTTTCTACGTTTCTTTGTAACACCTGTTCAAAAATGATATAACAATCTAAATTTAGTACTTACATATTAACGCAACCACTTTAGTTGAGGTTGCTAAATTTTCAGAATGCGCCGATCTTTGGTAATCGTATGCGTTTCTTTTGTTATATTCAAAGCTCTAACGGTTTTTATAGATTAATCGTGACACTCAGTTTTAAAATATGCGTTCTGAATATGTGGGATTTACCTTCAGTGGAATAAATCATGGAATAAAGTGTGCAGGAATACAGTATTTTTCTGAAAAACTGCTAAACTGGTTTGTTTCATTACGACAAAGCACGCAAAATTCGCCTATGGGGAGGGATGCCTTCGTGGAGAGTTCTCTAATGGAAACCGGCTCATATCAGCATTACACATACACCCAACCCGCTCGTCGGGATTTGAACCCGAGTCGACTTACCAACATTTAGCAACTTTACTGCTCGGCCGTTGGGAGCCGTATTACTAAAAGAAGCATTTGTTTTGACTCTGTTCTGCAAGCGATGACACAAATTTGCGGCAATAAAAAACATGATAATAAATAAGTAAATAAACCTCCTGTAAGTATGTTCATTGATTGATTTTCGGAATAAATAAATTAAAACATAAAATATGCATTTAATAAAGAATTATTTTACAATTACAAATCATCGTTCTCTTATCTTCTGTAAATATCCCCAAATATTGTGTCAATGTGGTTGCTTTAAATACGTACCGAAATTCTTCCTATGTAGTAGAATTAATATAATTTTGATAGTTAAAATACGCTCTTCTAGTTTCCATTAAAAATGATTCGGAGTTTGAACAAAGAGCTAATTTCAGAATTCGAATTCATCAGAAACATATACCAGTATTTATTCCAGTAGGATGTGAAATGATGCATGTATGGAACAACAAGAACAAAACCGAATAACTACTTAACATTATTGCACCAATTCCTTTGCAATAGAAATGCTCGATTTTTGAGCTCATCTTTGATTCTCGAACAGCATTCAGATTTCCCAATATTTTCCTCGCCTTTAAATGAGCTTAAAATTCACTTTGTTATTGCTATGATCTGAGTGGCAAAAAACGTTCTAGAATAATTAAAAGCAATCGAATGTTGTCTCAGCGTTGCTCATGTAAATATAAGAAGTAACTCAGAGCACTCATAAAATATCTTGGATCGTTTCTCTACCTCAGCTTCATAAACTTCAAAAATATATTTATTTTAAATTGGATTAATTACTTTGAATAACCGCGTGTTTATAGGCACTAACACTAGCGCAACCACTGTGATACTAATGACGTCTAATGTTGAAAAAATAATAAATAATAAAATAATTGAATAATTGAATAATGAAATAATGAATAATTAAATAATGAAATAATTGTGAAACGCTACATCGTTGCAATTAGGTTAAACTCTGATACTTTACATATTGACTGGAATTAACAGGGGTATAAAAATATTTTCAAAGTAATTAAAATTTAATACAGCATGAGAATAAATTAACAGCGTATTAGAAACAGCATAGATTGTAACCTTCCCTTAGACATCATGCATTTTTACATCTCGTCTATACGCTAGTTGAAATGCCAAGAAGTAGCTGTTGATATTTCCTGTAAATATTTTATGTGTGCATTTATTTAATCATAAAAACTTGAACATTCTATATTCTTCTTTTCTGCCATTTACCAAACTTGCTATTAAGTTCTTATGTTCCCAGAAAACCACATTTTTTATGTATTTGTATTTAGAAATTGCCTGCCTGTCACACAACGATAATGATATGGCAAATGGCGAATGGCTGCAACTGAATGAGTCTAAATCTATAAAAGTTCTGATATGCCAACAAGGATACTACATAGAAGGATCTCCTGCCGTTACCCAATGCCTGCCAAATGGATCTTGGAGTTATACTACAGCTGTTTGTAGAAGTATGTAATATAAATTGCGCTCATGTAATTAGATATAAAGCAGTAAATATAGAACTAAAATATTCTTCATTAACTTCATTCTTAAAACTATTGATTTAATACTAAAATTAAACTCATTTTTTTTATCTCGCTGATGCGTAAGGTTCTACTGTCAATCTGCTGTATAGAATTTGCAGAAATAGTGATTGCACCGAAGAAGGGTTAAAACTGCCCTTTATTAAATTCTTTAAACAAAGTACCTAGAGTACAATGCGTCAACTTGACGCTAACATACTACTTTGCCTAAACTGGAACGTCGATATTTAAACTTTTTCTCCCACTGGTAGAATTTGCATTTCTTACACTCGCTACCACATTTAAATATTCTAGCACTGACAATTAGGGGAATGAAGGCTTATAGGAAAGTAACTTAAAATTAAATTTAACTCATTATTTAAAATAAATATAAATCCCTACAGGTGAACTTGCAATATAAAATTGAACTACTTTTGCGAGTTAAGTTAATAATCTTCAGTTTTCACTGTACTTTGCTGAAAACAAAATTAACACACTTTGTTTGCAGCTGTATGTTTTCATAACTAAGCGCAATCTTTTATGTACTACATTCATTTACTTTTATTCTAAAATTTTACACGATTACTTAAATGTTCCTACATTAAAATTTTAGCGAGTAGAAACTTCTAAACAGTTAATAATATCGTCACCCGTCTAAGATACTCTCCTACGTTTCCTACTAAATAATCTTTAAAATACAAACTACACAAGTATCAGAAAAAGATGACTTTTCTAGGAAATGCGAAACATGAAGGTAAAGGTGAATAATTAAAAACAAAAGGATACTTGCGTATTAACCCATCCGCTGGCCAAGTAACGCTATTTAGCGCCAATTATGGATGCTCGTATCCTTAAGAATTCCGAAGTAACGATTGGCGACTGGCATCGACTGACTGACTGACTGATTTGGTATCGCCGGACTACCACACAAGTGCAGTGTCTCCGGCTCGTTCAATTTTTGCCTTTTGGCGCTTAACGTAGATCTTTCCGAACGTGGCATCCCCGTAGGGAACAGAGGAGGTGGAAAGAAGGGGACCAGACATCACAGGTCGATAAAGGCAGGCGATCATGGACAGCAAGACTGGAGTGAAATCATAATATGGAGAATTTATACAATAAGAATTTACAAGTACAATTAAATTAATAAATAAATATATACATTACAGTTATATTATATTCAATATTATATATGCATTACAATTTAAATCGTAGCAGGTGAAATTATGTACAATGAGTTATCATGTGAACTTTATTTAGGTAACGTTTTTAGTGTTGCCTGAGACCTAAGTTGGGAAATTAGAATCCATAGCTAGGTGGGCTGCCAGTGGTCTGATGGCACTATCTTCTTTCAATACAATATAATTTAATGTATTTAAGTTTTGCAAATGTGCACAGGAGAGAGCTTTTTCATAGAAGTTTCTATTGGTCTTGTGGATGTGTTGCTCTACTGTATCCATTTTTAGATCCTTGTGTAATGTGGCATTACTAACGTAGTAGTGAGCATTGGTGATGGTTCTGAGTATTGTGTTTTGTATTATTTGCAACCTTCTCATATCTTTCTTTGTAGCAGTATTCCATGCTGGACTGGCATACGTAAAGATTGGCCGTATATTCATGATGTATACTAGTCTCTTTCTTCTTAAGTCTAATTTAGAATATTTATTTAAAAGTGGTTTCAGACTATTGATAATTGCGTTCGCTTTTCTTCTGACTTCTGAGATGTGATCTTGCCAGGTTAGTTTGTTATTTAGCATAATTCCTAGGTACTTTGCTTTATTTACTTGGGGTACCTCTACGTTGAATAGATGTAATTTACGTTTTAACGGTGTTTGAGTATTCTTTCTTCGGACTATTAGCAGTTGGGATTTCTGTGCATTAATCGAAATCCTCCACTTTGTACACCAATTCTCTATGTCAGGCATAACGTCTTGTAACTTCTTTACTGCATGGTTTGCGTTAGCCGAGCGAACTGCCAGGGCAGTGTCGTCGGCATAACAGCCCAGGAAGTTATTTCTATCAAGATGTGTCCTAGGAAAGTCAGCGACATATAAGAGATATAAAATGGGTCCCAAAATGGACCCCTGGGGGACGCCGGCATTAATTTCCATAACATTTGAGTTATCCTTGCCTACAGAAACTGTAAATTTGCGATTTGAGATGAATGAGACGATTAATTCAATAATTTCTCTGTCCAGGTGTAGATCTATTAATTTGAAAATAAGCCCCTCATGCCAGACGCGGTCGAATGCTTTCGCCACGTCCAGCATGAGGATGGCTACATTCTGTTTATGATGTAAGGCATTTCCGCAAAATTCAACCAGCCTCACCAGCTGCTTCGTTGTAGATAGTTTACTGCGAAACCCGAATTGTTCGGGGGGTAGTACATTTAGGAAAGGCTTGAGTCTGCTGTATATTACTCTTTCATAAATTTTTCCTAAACCAGAGAGCAGGCTAATTGGCCTATAACCCTCAGGTCGCGTTGTATCTTTCCCTGGTTTCGGAAGAAGAATGATTTTTGCATGTTTCCATACAGTGGGAAAGTAACTTATGCTGAGACTTGCATTAATAATTCCTGTGAATTTTGTGATAATATTCATAGGGAGCTTTTTAATAGCAATATTACTTATTGTATCATGTCCTGGAGCTTTGCGTGCTTTTAATCTCTTAATTAATTCCTTGATTTCCAGCGGTGTGGCAAGCTTGATTGGTTTTCTCACTGTAGGTGCATTGAGCCAATCACGGACTTTGTAACACACGTCGTAGACAAAATCTAAGTCTCTTGGGTGCCTATTTGGCGTAAATTGCTCTGCTAGATGTTTCGCAAGAACTTCAGCTTTTTCTTCATTTGTAATAGCTATCTTATCATCTGTGAAAATTGGTCGCGTGCTATCTGGTTTTCTTTTTAAATTTTTGATAAATGACCAAAGCGAGCCGTCTATAGGGCTTAAGCTTAGTATTTTTTCTTCCCATATGTCATTGCGGAATAAATCTATTTCTTTTTTAATGATTTTATTAAGTTTGTTTATTTCCTTTTTTAATTGCGGGCTCCATGTTAAATGCCAGCGTTTTCGTATGCGGTTGCGTTCAGAGATCATCTCTCTTATCTTTTTGGGTAATCTATTGGCATATTGCTCCTTTGAAACATACCTGGAGGCATTATTGATCGCAGTATTTATTTTTTCAGTGAATGTGTTGATTGCTTCGTCTATATCCTTCCTATTTCGCAAACTTTCAAATTTTGGAGGGTTATTCGTTAGTAAGTCTGCATACATATCCCAGTTAGTAATTTTGATTTGTTCATTTTGAGTGTTCTTGGCAATACCTAGTGTGACTAATACTGGTACATGATCAGAAGATAATTCGTGTTTAACTTCTAATATCATAGGTATATTTGTGTTTGTTAGCAGAACGTCTAAGATGTCTGCTCTCTGCAGATTACTTGGGCGGTATGTGTATTCTGAGGGTACATTGATTGAGACTGGATACTGTGAAAGAAAATCATATAGTATAATGCCATTTCTATTTGTGCGGCGACAGCCCCATTCCATATTTTTTGCATTTAGGTCTCCTGTGACTATGAAGGGATGATTATCTGGGCAAAGATCAGCTAATGCACTATCCGTCAGTTGGTTTTGTGGTGGATTATAAATAGAACTAAGATAAATAGTGCCATGAAACGGCAGTATAACCGCAACCGTAACAGCTTCATAATTGTTATTTCTAACATTATTAATTAAACATGACTGTAGAGACTTTCGAACATAGATGGCAGTCCCTCCACCTCTTTGATTGAGTCTATCACACCTACAAGTGTGGAAATTTGCAATATTAATGTTCCTGCTGGGCGATACATGGGTCTCCGTTACTAAGGCAACATCTACGTCATAATAAATGAGAAAATTAGTTAGTTCCATGATTTTATTATGGACGCAACAAGCGTTCCAATACATTAACTTAATAGGCGCTTTATTAATGGTGTTCTTGTCCATTATCAGTATTGCTTTTTTGTGCATCCTTATTTAAACTTTGGACTTGTCTTATTTGTTGGGAGAGTTGGAAGCCGGAGCTTTTAATTACTGCAACTAGTTCAGCGAGATCCGCAAAAACTTTTTTGGCTTCCTTAATAGTTTCAGTATATAGGCCTGCTGATAATGCTTGGGCGTAGGACTTATTCTCTACAATTCTGCTACTGAATGTTTTTACTTTGTCTTTATTTTTATTGCCCTTTTTTGGAAATTTTTCGCAACCTCTGAAGTTGGATGTATGTTCCAGATTGCAGTTTACACACCGAGGTGGCGTATCTTTATTCTTATTCGGGCAATCGTAGGAGAAATGATCTTCTGCGCACCTAACGCATTTAGGTGAATAATTGCATCCGATCTGAGTATGGTGGAACCCTTGACATCTATAGCATTGCAAGGGTCCCGAGCGTCCTTTGTATTGTTCAATTTTTACTCCTAATCCTAATAATCTATGTTCATTATATATTTGCGAGGCTTTTTCATTTTTGGGGAGCGAGACTAAAAATAACGGTAGCTTAGTCACCTCCCCGTTGCGTCTTTGCGACATTTGTTTTACATCAGTAACTTTGTAATTCAAAGCCACTAATTCGTCAAAGATATCTTTTGGATCATCATCTCTTAATAATCCTCTGATAACTACCTTTAAATCCCGGTCTTGGGGCAAGATGTAGCAGTGATATTCGACATTTTCTGCTTTTAGAATTCTTATACATAGCCGATATTCATCTGCATTTTTTGCAAATAATTTGATTCCATTTGGTATCGTATGCACGTTATTTAGATCAATATTATTTGAAATAAGTGCACTACGCACTTTCTTCCAACCTTGACTGTTCACTTTTATAGTTATTGGTGGGATTTTATTTTTTGATGTGAAGTCTTGTTCGGTAGGCAGCTGTGTGTCAGCGGGTACCTGTGATTTTGTTTCCTCAGCTGGCGTTGTGTCCATGTCATTGTCTTCACTAACAGTTTTATTCATGATGTTTGTATTTATTTTTATTTTGTTAGTGTTATCTTTAGAAGTCATGTTACTTTTTTCTTCTTGGGTATTTGTATCTATCTCAATTTTCTGTTTTTTATATGTATTTCTAGGGATCCTACTCCGAACGGTTTGATCACCGCGACGTTTCGCGTAAAATTCTTCATCTGAAGTTGTGTCTTTGTCTAAAGTTATGTCATTGTCAGAATTACTATTAAGTGTGTCCTCTATTCTGATGGGGCTTCTAGAGCATTCCTCATCACTACTCACATGAATAATGCGATTATTGTGTTTATTATCCTCAATAACCTTTACAGAATTATGAGCGCTAGGCTCATGTATATTATCTGTAATCTGATTTTGGGTTATTGTAGCATTTCCTAACTGTGTACGAACATTAGTATTTTCATCATTATTTAAATCCTGCAAATGCGCATTTATGCACTCTAACATCTGTTTAAAGAAATTAAGTTCTTTAAGTCTTTTGCTATCTAGTTGTCCTGTATTTTGTTCTTGTTCGCCTTCAGCAATAAGTTGCTGAAAAAATACCTTAACGCGGTCCATGATCGCACTAGCCAAATCCTATCCAAAAAATCCAGCGCCCGAATCGCGAGCAACCTGTGCCCCGGAACCGGGCCCACACGATGGTGTCCCGGCAGACGGATGGGCAGGCGGAAACCTACAAGGTCCCTGACTCTCACCTGACAGTGAGAGCTTGGAGATAACTATGTAGGCGAAGCAACCAATCCAGGGAAATTTTAAAAATACTTACTTATATCAGAATAAATACAAGCACAATCAGTAATAAATGATAAGCAATCTAGCGTAAGCAACGAGGAAGCAATTATATGGCGTATAAAAACTCCGTTGTACACTGAGCACAGCTTCGTAACACGTGATTGTAGGTGCACATGCGTTCGTAAGCGTAGACCCGAGATCGTACTCTGCGGTGGGAGCAGCGTCGAAATGCAACCTTCACGCACCTTGTCCACCCTCCGAATCGACTGGCATCACAACGTACCAATCATTATAAGGAATCAGATGCGCTATCTGCCGCCAATCAGCACAATGATAACCGCCAGTCATCCTATAATATAAGTGAAAGCCAGTGATCCTAAAATATAATTGAAAGACAATCACTTTGGATTACTAATCCCTAAGAAAAAGAGGAGAGATTGAGTACTAGTCTGTTAATTTTTGAAAGAGTTTCAAGACGTGAAAAAAAAAACATAATTAATGTTACTAATTGCTATTTCAATACATTTTGCATTTTTAGATTTCCTTGCAGTATGTAAATTTCAGATGTTTGTGAATTTAGATCACTTATTTCTGCTTCTGACTGTTTGAAAAATTAAGCAAAGTTGGTTATGCTGAGTAACGCAATCAAGACTGCGATCTGACGTCAATCATGAGATTAATGTTTAAATGTAAAACGGTAGTTGTTATTTATGATATTATCAGAAAACCATCAACTTGTGTAAAATTGCTAAAATTTTCTATGATTGAGATTGAATACTTTGCCAAAATACAGGGTTATTCAAAAAGAAAGAGCAGATTGTAAACATGTATTTCTACCAAACTACAGAAGATAGAAACATGATTCTAACGTTAATAGATAGAGAAAAGTGTACAATTTATTATTAGTACGGGTAAAAGTTCCAATCATGGCTGCATTGGTGCATTGGCGCTGTTGTTTGGTCTGGTATTATTTGTCGGTTGGTAGTCTGTAGTGAAATGGCGGCTACACCACAGCAGAAGTCTTTTTGTGTTCTACAGTTGGCAAAACTAGAGTCCATTGTTGCAGTTCAGCGAGCATTTCGCCATCAATTTAATAAACAACCACCGCGTCAAAAGCAAATTTACAAGTGGCATCGAAAATTCGTAGAAGATGGTTGCATCTGCAAAGGGAAAAGCACGGGACGTCCACTCATATCGAACGAGAATGTCGAGCGTATTCGTACACTTTACGAAAGAAGCCCAAAGAAATCCACATCGCGAGCAAGCAAAGAACTTAAAATTCCTCAACCAACGGTGTGGCGAGTTCTAAAACATCGTCATGAGCTACCGTTTTGACATTTGCTGTTTAACTCATATTGAATATATATTGATGAATATATTGAATATTGAATGCATACCATAATTGTAAACTTTTCTCTATCCATTAACGTTAGAATCATGTTTCTATCTTTTGTACTTTGGAAGAGATAAATGTTTGAAATCTGCTCTTTCTTTTTGAATAACTCTGTATATTTACTAGAAAGTTTGAATCTGATAATGAATGCATCTAAAAACGGGTCTCAAAATCAAAAGCTTGCAACTTAATGCTAAACGTAAATATAAACATTATGCATGTTAAAAAGTTTCTAATTCACCTTATACGTCAGGTTAAGTTTTTTCAATAGGGCAAAGGCTTTCTGCCTAAGGAGAGAGATGACTTCGTGGAGGACTTAATAAAGAAAACTGACCTTTTGAGTGGGTATTAAAGATAATATATGTAATTTGCGCGAAAATTCTTGAAATGATTTTATATTTTTCTTCAAAAATTTTTTTGTATTCACGTAATTTTCACTCAATTTATATTTATACATATTTTTTACATAAAAATTCTGATGAACTATTGTAAATTACTATGAGTATTTATGCATATCCTTTTAAAAACATACATTTGCCTTAATTATTAATTAAATATTTAAATATTCATTTAATTTTTTATAAATGTACTTGGAAATGAAGGATTTATTCATACCTAAACTCCTGTGAATGTTACTATAAAAAAGGCTACTCATTAAATATATATCTAAACTTATATTGATTATAAATATCGTCTAAATATATAATAACCTTAACATTTAATTGTAAACATAAATTTAAATTCTTTTGACAAATATACACTCCTCAAAAGTGAAATTGCAACACCAAGAAAGAATACTCGTAGCGTCATGCAAATTACAAGATCGAAAGTTGTGAGATGGATATGCAAATGATTAAAAAATAGACACATAAAATCATTATAAACCAATTTATTCAGTATCTCATGTGCCCACCTCGGGCAGCGATGCAGGCCGCAATCCGGCGAGCCATGCTATCAATGAGTTCACTGATTGTTGCCTGAGGCAGCCTTTCCCAAGCCACATCCAGTGCTTTCGCAAGTCATCCAGGGTTTGCTGCCTCGGCCCTCGGTTAATGTCACGTCCAATGATATCCCACAGGTGTTCGGCGGGGTTCAGGTCTCGAGGAGCTGCCGGACCAGGATAGGATGTCAAATCCAGTCAGGCTGTTAAGGGTACGCCGTACGACATGCAGCTTGGTATTGTCTTGCTGGAATACTGTGTTGGATGTGCCCTGCTACAACAGGCTCCACAAGTTGCTTGACGTAGCAGTCCGCTGTCAAACTGCCGTTAATGTGTACCAGAGGCGTCTTGTGATCAAACATTATGCCACTCCAAACGATGATGCCCGGTGCAGGACCGGTGTGATGCTCGGCGAAATGGGTTATTTCGTAGCGTTCTCCGGATCGCCGCCATATCCATCAACAGCCGTCTTTCCTTCACAGACAGAAACGAGATTCATCCGTGAACGAAACCCACGCCATTCGACGGGCCATACACTATGACGCTGACAACACACCAGGCGTCTAGTCTTGTGTTCAGCAGCTAATGGTATCCCTGTGGCTGGTACTCGTGAACGCAAGTGTACTTCATGCAATCTGTTGCGCATAGTTTGGGTGAACACAGATCTACCTGCTCCTGGAGGCGACCGGCTTCGGATATCACGGGATGTGGAGAAAGGTTCTCCAATAGTTGGCCGCCGAATACGCCGGTCTGTGCGTTCTGACGTGCATCTGTGCACACCACTTCCTCTTCGACGTGTACATACACCTTTCTGAATCCATCGTGTGACACAACGCTGGATGGTACTCACGTTGTGCTCAACACGAGAGGCTATTGTGCGCAGCGACAAAACAAGTTCATGGAATTCGATAATACGGTCACATTCCCCGGTCGTTAACTGATGGTATTGAGCTCGCCGACGTCTCAGAGGCATTTTTTATGATTCTTCTAAAGTCTCCAATGCTCCGTAAACCCTCAGATGTTGTTTATGAGAATACTTGGATATTTGTATGTTAAGCTGGCCTCAGCGCGATTTCTATCGCGCTCTTACCAGCACCTTAATTATCCCTGGGTATGGCAAACCTCGCATGAAGAACTTCGGGTTATAAACTCTGTGAGTAATGAATAAAATCAAATTTTATGAGAAGGGAAAGTGGCTGACCTTTATAGCCCGTATGTGCGTGTCACGTCATTCAATGCGTGCGCAACTTTTATCATTTGCATATCCACCTCACAACTCTCGCTCTTGCAATTTGCATGACGCTACGCGTATTCTTTCTTGGTGTTAAATTTCATTTTTGAGGAGTGTATTTATAAAACTACTGTACTTAAGCAAGAATTGTTTGTACTGGAAAGAAACTATAAAAATGTGCTATAAAGCAGAGTATCTGAGATGCGTACTTAAGGAAGTAGTAAAGTAAAATTTGTAGAATGTGTATTGTTTAACTCGAGGGTTAGAAAAAATGTTAAGAATTAAAAGAATTACTTCCTTATATTTTATAATAAATCTGTTACAGGTTTTAAATAATATTAATACCCCTTCCCCATTTTTATCCCTTCCTGAAATTTTGATAGACAGTTAAGTGTAGCAATATTTAATGTATTTAACTATTAAAATAAAAGGTTCCTTAATTTTAAATAAACGAAACAGGGCATTAATTATAACATGATTTTTGATTTAAAGGATACATCAGAAGTTGAAAATCATCTCATATTTGAGAAGTATTTCAGAAAGAAGCCTTGCAAATAGCAAAGAAATAATGCGCGATTTTAATATCAATAATACAGTAAACTTTGATTTTAATTTTTGTAATCGTTAACCGAATAAATTCGAATTATCTTAAAATCCATTTTTAATGTAATCAGATAAAACTTGTGAAAACATTTCATTCAAATTAAAATTGCTCTTAGTACGGGAAAAGTATTGCATTTTATTTCATTCAGAATGAAATATTATTTAAAAGATATACTTTTTCATATAGTTAGGACTGTGTGAAATATTGTAGAAAAACAAAATATATACATTTAAAACTTATATATCCGAAGTATTAGCAAAATTCGATTCGAACACGTCAGAACCTATAGACCATAATGGCAAGTCATTGAATGTTTTGATAAACAAGGAGGCGTGTCCTTGCCTTGAGGTAGTATATGAGGAAAACCGTTTCGGTTCCTTCCTTTCTCCGTTGTTCCAATGCAGGCTAAAAGGTTCGCTGCGCGATTGGTTTTGTTAATTTCTCACATGTGTAACATGAATACGAGCCAGCTTTTATTAGAAAATCCTCCACGAAAGTATCCCTTCCTTAGGGAGATAGCCCTCTGTTGTGGATATAATCGCACATTCAGTTTTGATATGCTAATATTATTTCATATTTTAAAATTATGTGTAACTATCCTTTTTCTCCTTTAGTGGCAAATTCATGTACGTTTCTTTGGGTCCAAGTCCCGCTAATGTAAACAGGCCTTTATTGTCTTCAATTAAGTGCCACTACGGTTTAACCCCAGGTCTAATCAACTTTTCATGTGAATGCAGCAAATTTAAATACATAAAATAGGAATTTTTGGAAGCTTCAGATAAGAGTTTTCATGGACGAAAACGTCGTCAGACATACAGGTAGACAGACATCATTCTAAAAATAATAAAAACATGTTTTGGGGACTTTAATTCTTGCTTATTCACTGTAAATGCCCCATCGAATTTTTAAACGGAAAACGTTATACCTCCCTTAGCGTGTGTAAGTTAGCGGAAGGTAAGAAACTGAAGACTCCATTATATATCCCTGAATTATAAGATAAAATGGCTTAAATTCTGAAGTAATGTAAGAAGCCATTAAAAAAATAGAAATATGACTTGCAATACGTTCAAAATAAAATTAAGTGCGTGAAAATTATACAACACTTTTATTTTAAAAGAATGAAAATACATCTGAGGAAAGTGGTTCGTTATTCATGTCAACCGTGAGGAAAATTACAGAGACGCTCATACAGCGAGTCCATTCCCCACGTCAAATAAGCTGCGTTCAGCGGTTTTACCGCTTGTTTGCCGGTTGCCTATTATTTTTTTTCTAATTTTTGTAATTCGATTCAGTTCGGTTACTAGCAACAAGTGTAAAACAACTTTACAACTATTAGGACTTCTTAGTGCACTTCATCTATGTTGTACATTCAATCCGTAATCAGCTTATATATTATTACGTAGAGTGTAACTGTTTGCATCAAGTTAAAATGATTAAAATATGAGACATCTTCCTACAAAAAAATTGTTTTCAGAGCTTTCCTTATTCTGAATTAATTTTGCAAGGATTATGGTATCCATCATTTCTGTTTAACATTTCATTTGCCATTACTGCATACTGAGAGCCAAAATACGTTTCTTTCGCGTTTTTTTTTTCCTCCATTTTCGTTGCTCGATTTTATCAGCTTGGTTACCTTCCCAAAATTCAAAATTCAAAAGTTTACGAAACCAGAAACTATTTTGGATGATAGAAATTTAGTAGTTATTTTTCTGGAACAATTAAAGACTCACTTTATCTAGTTTCAGAATTACAGAAGGTCACCACAGCAAGCACCGCGCTCCGAGGACAGGCACTTAGCAAGTACAAAAGCATCGGTAAATTTTTGTTGAGTGAAACAGGCAGTCAGAATTTTACGTCGGAAGTATTTATAACTGCTCTTATGAAAGCATTCCTAGTGGGGAATGATAGGAAGAAATTAGAAGTGGAACTCTTTAGTAGGTATCAAACTAAAACTGAGGAACTGGCTGAGTTTACATTGAGAAAAATACAAGTTGTGAACTTATTGTATAGGAAATAAACGGATGTGGAGGTTTTTCAAATAATATTGCCTAAGTTATTCCTTCAAATTCATGATTTGTTGAAGCATGAAACCCGAGTACGCTAGAACAGTTGTTTGAGCACGCGCTGAAATAAAAAAGTCGCGATTATTAATGAGTACACGCACATCGGTATACGATCAAGAGGGGTAGGGGGGATCGAGCAGATATTTTCATAGATCTGGAGCGAAAGGGAGTCCACGGTTCAGTGGCAGTAGGCGTTTTGATAACAGGAAGAAATTTTCACAAATTCCAATGGCGATCACCAGAATAACTTGTGAAAGAGGGAAGATGCGAAGAATTTTAAATATTCAGTGGTACTAAAATATAGAGGGTACACTCACCCCGAACAGAGAAAAATTCTTTTCAGATTTAGTTAAATACAGCGTTGAGAAAAAAAAATTGTCCCTCTCAGTGATTCAAATTCTGCTAAATAATGTGTCAGCAGATGCATTTTTGGATACAGGGGCACAAAGTATTTTTTTGGCAGAAAATGTTTAGGACAAATTTTGGACGGTAAAGTGTGTTTAGCGTCAAAAGAATGATAGCGATTGCTACCCAAGGCAAATAATGTGAATGTGAAGAGAAAGTACATGTGCAGGTGAAGCATGAACATTAGAATGTTTTTTTTTTGGTAGTGAAAAAATTTACAGGCTTCTGTAATATTGGGGATTGATTTTTTAAACGCTTCGAGGCGAAAGTTCATTTCTTTTGATTGTTTTGCCTAAAAACGTTTGGTAGGTGCTTTATTCCTCTATCGTTTGGTAAGTACGTTGCAGTTGAAATATCTAGAAAAGAAAAGCGGTCTCTCTGAAAGATACAATTAACATTTTAAAATAATTTTTATAAGAATACAAACTTATGGGAAAAGAACTATAGAAAAATCTGAAATTTCTTATGTCAGGACTGAAAACAAATATTTCTGAAATAAGAAAGAAGAATAGTTAGCAGAAATCCGCTTCAAGAAAATTGAGTGTTCAAGGCAAAATATCTGGATGTTCAAGTCATATTTCCCTGATAATTTCACTCAGTGCAGTACGTCAAATATTCCAGCGAATGGGCCTATACTAGCAAAAAGGAGACAAGAAATAATATTATGATTGACGACTGTTTTTTCACTCATAAGGTTGTACTTGAACTCATATTTGAACCTCAGTCCCATAATCTTCTTCCTCTATCACCAAAGCACTTGAGAGTACTTACGGTTTGCTGTGTATTTAATGTGCCTCGAGGCTGCGAAGACACCTAAGCCTCCTTCGGGAGAAAACCCGCGCCCAACAATGCGGCAGCAAGTAAAGCTACCACTGTACGATAAGACTACTATTATCAGTGTTCAGCGAATTTACCAGTTGGCTGCTGGTGGGCTTTCCTACCAGCGGCTGAGAGGATAGCACAACTGAACAGTTGTAGTTTGTTGTGGATTGCTAGTAGTTGTTTACTAGCGATATGGGTTTTAAAATTAACTATGCTATTTTAGTTAAAACTTAACTTAATTTGTAGACAACATCTCAACGACAAATACGATTCTGGCCATTTCCTGCCAGCGTCCATTGCAAACGAGGATGTTCCCATTGGTTAATGAGTCAATGCTACCTCATATACACATTCCATGTGGTAGTAGTAGAGTTTTCATTCTAAAAGTAGATTACTCTTCAGTGATAAGCCTAGCACAAAATAATCCAGGGAACGAAACTCTATAGATCAAACAGAACATTTATTAAACTTAACATAAGATTAAAAAAAGAGGAAATGGTTCACAGCTTCGTGCAACCTATAGAAAAGCCAATACTAGGCTTTCTGGAACAGTACCAATACAGCCATAGCAACGTAGCTATTTGTAATACTAATAAACAGCTTAACTTTGTAACTTGGGATTACCTGCGGAGTGAAATATGGGCACCGTTCTCAAGTGCTAGCTAACTAGGTATAACTTCTATGCTGCCCTCCATCATCACTTCTACCCTCAAGAACTGGATTCTTGACATTTAGGCAAGTGAATCAGCTTATTTACCTGGCGCTGGAACACGGTTTGTGCAGTCTGAGCCTTAGCTACATGAACAAATCCATCCTGTCCTGGATATACCTCCATTAATCTCCCCAATGGCTACGTAGCAGAAATTTTACCTAGACTGCACGATATTTAAGTTTTCACTGCGCCATCTTTTCCGAAATCTCTGCTTTATTTGTTGTAGATGATTCTGACTTTACGAAGATCCTGAAAGATGGTACAGTTATATTTGTGACACCTATAATGGTTTCTCCTATAAAGAAATAAGAAGGTGTTAGTACATCTAAACTTGATACATATGAAGTAATGGCAATAAAGGGCGTAGAATTTAGAATAGCCTCTATTTCCGAAAGTAAAAAATCAATTTTTCAGATGTGAATAGTCTTTCCTATAATTCTTCTAATACGAAACTTTACAGATTTACTTCCGCTTTCCTATATATCATCGAAATGTGGAGAGGCAGGGGGAATCGTATGACACTGAATGGAAAAAAGAGGGCAAAAACCATTGAATTCTTCTGACATACTTAATTCCTTTAACCCTTCAGCACCCGCGCTCCCTTTCGCTGCGTTAGTAACCGCGCGGGACAATTTTCACCCCAAGGTTTCATTGTCCACATTCCATGTTAAATATAATGAACGAGCACAGTTTATTGCTTGGATTGAAACTAGAAATTCTAATTTTGCATGAGATTAGTTTAATATGTTTAATTTTAAGTGTATTTTAAAACATATGACTTAATTTAAGGTCTTGCACATCATCGGTATTCGAAAGAAAACTATAAAATGCATAAACCCACATTATTTTTTAATTACCTTCACAGTCAAATTTTAACTAAAAAATAAATTCCGTTGATTTTATTATTTAATCTAATTAAATTATTCCATTTAATTTTTAATTGTATTATAATGCAATTTATCAATCCATCCCTTTCAAAATTAAGTACAGTAATACAATTTGTCATTTTAACCCTTTCGAAATTAACTTCAGTAACACAATTTATCATTTCATCTCTATCAAAATTAAGTACAGTAATACAATAACTGAAAAACATACCTTTAATTATTCAGAATCTTTACTTTTGAAACAATCTTCACATAAGATATTTACATGTGTCTTACAAATTAATTTGTTGCATTCTAAACAAGATATAGATGTTTTCCGGTTGTCTTTTCTTGGACAAATATCACATCGTCCGCAGCTTCTCTTTTGAAACTTTTTGGGTTCATTAGTTATATCTACTCCAGCCAACCTCTTCACTCCAGTTTTTAGTGCAGTGGGTAGAGATGTGATCTTTGATCGAATTACTGCCTGTTCTTTTACAAGGGCTAATGATAATTCCTTCAAGAAATCCCTTCGTTTCATATTATTCTGCTCATGGTTAGAGTTGTGTATTATGAATGCATTAATTCCGGCAATATTCATTAGTTCAAAAAATATTGTAAGCGGCCAACGTTGGCATCTTCTTGAAACTGAATATGTTCCACATAATTCGTCTACAGTATCAACACCACCTTTAGTCACATTGTAGAACATTATCATTTCGGGTTTGTTCTGATCGCCTGAATCTGGATCAATTTTGTTGTCATCCTGCATAGATGACAATACCAGGACCGATGCATTTTTTTTTGGAACGTACGATGTTAAAGTAAGTTCCTTATTTTTGAAGCCAAATAGTGAAGAGTGTACAGGTCTACCTTTATGAGGCAAAAATTCTAACGGAATTTCTCTTTTATTTTTTCGAAGTGTACCAACGCAAGTAAGTTTATAATTGTGTAATAAATCAGTCGCTAAAGGAACACTCCTAAACCAATTATCCATTGTTATGTTCCTACATGTTCCTTTTATCGGCGAAATGATTCTTTTGACGACATCAGATGGCGTATTTGATTGCCTGTAAGGTCCGATAGGCTGTTGTCCGGCATAAATTTCTAAATTATATGTGTAAAACGTGCGGGAATCGCATAAAGCAAAAATTTTAATACCATACTTGGCTAGCTAATTTCTCATGTATTGCCTGAATTGACACCTTCCTCTAAATGCTTCAAGTTTTTCATCAACTGTGCAATATTCTGAGATAGAGTACAGTTTCTGTATGTTCTTCAAGAACTTTTCAAAAATGTCCCTAATAGATGCGAGTCTATCAGTTTCTTTTCTTTGTGATCGCGAATTTATATTATCGAATTGAATGCATCTCAAAAGAAAATGGAAACGATTGAGTGTCATTGTATTTCTAAAAATAGTAACTCCAAAACCATCAGTAGACCACAAGTCTTTTGCGTTCAGGTGCGCTGCTCTCAAAACACCAGCATAGTATAAAAATCCAAACAAAGCCTTCAGTTCCGCTATATTTGTTTCAAAAGCATCTCTTTCTCTGAAAAATTTATCTTTTATTGTTTAAATATAAATATTAGTATAGTTGACCAAATCTCCTAGAATATCTTCATCCAAAATTTGAAGTAAACAATCAACAGGAGTTTTTAAATTTCGATATTGTTTTTTTACACCAAGTAAATGGATTACAATGTTTTTCGACGGAGTCCGAACATTTTTGAAAGGCAATACTTTAGACCATTTTGTTCCATCTTTTCCTACATAGAATCTTCGGATGAGACAGAAGACCTGACACATAAATCATTTATATCATGTTCTTGTTCAGAACCTGTATTGTGGTCACTTTCTGATATATTATCATGCTCTGATTCAGAATCTTCTATTTCACTAGCTGTTTCAACACTCGCAAGCAGAGCCCGCAGACTCTCTTGTTCACGTTCGTACGCACTCATTTCGACTGAAGTAGTGAATACAAGTAGAACATTTCACACCGCGCGGAGTTGCTACCGTCCCACAGCTCTTTATTTGTAAATAATCTAGCCATTCAGACATCGTGGGAAAAATTCCTTTCAACCACGCCTTTATGAACTCAACTCTGAAAGGTAACGGAAATACCAGAACAGTCACGCACGGCATTTCTTCATTCTTAGTAAAAATATAGGAGTGGGGTGGGAAATGTCCCGTTGCGGGTGCTGACGGGTTAAAGCTACTTCACATAATTTTCTCTTCCCTCCAATAAAATTAGTCGCATTATCACTGAAAATGCGTTGAGCTACACCTCTACACGTATCAAACCTCTTTAATACAGCAATAAAGGAATCCGTTGTTAAATCTAAAATAGCTTCCAGGTGAATAGCTTTAGTTTCCATGCGAAAGAATAATGCAACATAAACGTCAGTTGTCCTTGCACCACGTCCTTTGCTAGATTTCAGATTTATTGGTCCTGCATATACCATAATTAAAAAATGGCCTTTATAATTGTGGTGTAGATTCTGTGAAGTTACCCATTACTTGAATGGAAGTATTTGCTTTACATCTGGTACAACTAATCATTTTGCTACAAAACTTCTAATCAACTTAATAATTTTGCTTTAAAATGTGATCTAATATTGTAGATCCTACATGTAAGTATGTAATATGATACTGCTTAGTCAAAATTTCACTCAGTCAGCTAGAACATAGATTAATTAATGGATGCTTAGCATTAGAATTGAAAGTCGAATGCTGAATCAATGCTGCCAATGCACCATTTGTCAAAGTATTCTTGGAATTTAATAAATGCCTGTCATCTTTGCTTGTTGTACCCATGATGTTAAATGCCTTAATGTTTCTTTATATCTAAAACAGTTATAGGTGGAATTTCACTCAAAGGGTTACAACATGGAAAACAGTTTCGTATCTTGAAAATTTTAACAAATCTTTGGCAACACCGGAGCATTCGAAAAATTTTTGATAAAGAAGGTATGTTATGTAAAAATACGCGAAGTTTCGTTTTCCAAACCGGCATGAAATGAAAATATAGTACACTGCTCAACATTGAAAATGCAACACCAAGAAGCAGTGGTCAGAAATTTATGCAAATTGTAGAGTAGACGTACGTCACTGGAGCGAATGATGTGAAATGCGCAGCTCTCCGACGCACGTGAAGTTAGATATAAGGAAAGGAACCTGCAGAATGAGCAATATTCGTGTCGTTATTTCTGCCAGACGAGTTATCGAAGAAAATTGGTTTTTGTCCCGGAGGATACGTGTAATAGGAGAGAAGGACAGGCCGCCGTCAACGAAGACACTTCCAGTAGATAGACGATTTTACGATGGGTGACTGAGAAGGGTGGGTTCGTCCTTACGACAAATCGCAGCCGATACCCACATGGATGCGAGGACGGTGCATCGGCTATGGCGAACATGGTTGGAACAAGGGAATGTGGGAAGAAGGAGGGGTGCAGGTGCATCCAGAGTGACGTCAGCACGCCTGGATCGACGCATCCGCCGACAAGCTGTGGCGGTCCCGCAAGTCACTTGTACCGCGATTCTTCAGCATGTGCAAGATACCCTGGATGTTCCCGTGTCAACGAGAACCATTTCCCGTCGATTGGTTGAACATGGCCCGCACTCACGACCTCCGTTAAGAAGACTGCCATTGACCCCACAGCATAGACGCCAATGTTTAGATTGGTGCCGGACTGGAGAGATGTGGATGACAGAATGGCGAAACGTCGTGTTCTCAGATGAGTCACGCTTCTGTTTATCCAGTGACAATCGCCGCATACGTGTGTGGCGTCGACGTCGAGACAGATCTAATCAGGCAGTAACTGTGGAACGCCCCATCGCGCGACAGTGGCATAATGGTTTGGGGCGCTATTGCCTACAATTCCAGGTCACTTCTAGTTCGTATTCAGGGCACTATGACGGCCCAACGATACTTGGATAATATACTGCGGCCGGTGGTAAAATCTTACCTTCAGGGGCTGATTAATTCAATTTTTCAGCAGGGTAACGCCCGACCACACAGTGCTCGCATCTGCCAACGTGCTCTGCAGGGTGTACAGATGCTTCCCTGGCCACCGTACTCTCCTGACCTGTCACATCGAACATGTGTGGGATGTGATTGGACACAGTTTGCAGTCTGCCCCTGCCTCGTTCAGAAGACGAACTGTGGCAAATGGTTGAAACGGAATAGAGAGCCATCCCTCAGGACACCATTCGCACTCTTATTGACTCTATGCCTAGATGTGTTTCTTCGTGCATCGCTGTCCGCGGTGGTCCTACATCCTACTGAGCTGACGCCGTTCTCGCTCTGTATTCTGACTATCATTTTGAAATAAAGATCACTTATTGCTGCTTGCTGTCTCTGTCTTTTTTCCAAATTTCATCACTTTCTGACCTCTCTTTCTTGGTGTTGCATTTTCAATGTCGAGCAGTGTATTAATGTTTTGTTCAGTCAACGCAAGTTGATCCTCAATGACATTGGGTAGTTCAGAACTCAGCCAAGCCGAACGGGGCTTCTTTCAAGCAACTAGGATCCTGTCATCACAGTTGAGTTATTAAGAGATACTCTGGGAAAATTTCTCTAGAAGTAGGTTCTTTCGGATTAAATTGCGATGGAATATAATTTCAGTGAAATCTCTAAAATCTGAAGCCCTCCAAGATTTTCTACATTCGTTTAGCAATGAATTTTTCCCTTCTACGAGGAGGTGATGTTAATCATATTAATACAAACTTGGAATAAGTCCATGCAAAGATTTTAAATTTGCAATTATTCAAATATTTCGCCTAAGAACTAACAAGCTTTGCTATTAAATGAGTTGTACTCAGTGACAGTCCACGCACAGCTAAGGGCATAATACGATCAACGCTAGGTTTTTGCGGCTAGAGTATTTACTTTACTCTCAACTTCAAGTTCTTGCCGTAAATAAATCCCTACTTAATATGCAAGTTCTGAAGCATTACAAAATGCGTATAATTGCATTTTCTCTGCATGAATATACCTGGGAATTGCAATGGACCGTACAGCCTGAAATTCCGTTTGAAACTGAATCCACAGTCTAACAATACTATAAGGTTTGAATCATCTCATTCGGTATTAGAAATTCAAAACTGTTGATACATGATAGTCATCACTGTTGTAACCGGTGATAGCAAGCCAAGAGGGTTAAAGATCTTCGAGCTGACTGTTACAACATTTTGCGCTTCGTGAGGTTTCTTCGGTAGCTAAGGAAGTCTTAAATACGAAACCTCCGACAGTATAACACTAAGATCCCAGTATAACCCTAAGATCTTAGAGCATGTATTATACGCATAAGTCTCAAGTTAGGCTAACCAAAACCGCGTTTAAACAAATATTGGCTCAAAGAAAGGCAGCTGGTTCTCCCCTTCCTTAAAAAAAGGAGGCGTTCCGAAGCTCGGTATACCCTACAGTAAAGCCAGTACTGGGCTTTCTGGAACAGAAGGATAACAGCCATAGTAGAGCGGATATTTTTAATACTAGTAACTTTTAATACTTTTTTAATACTAGTAAGCAGCATAACTTCGCAGCTTTGGATTAGTTGCAGAAAGAAATAAACGCACCGCTCTCAAGCTGCACTCCACTATCAGGTATAACTTCCATGCGGCACTCTACCATTTACTACAGAATAGTATCAATCATTCATTATTCGTCTGATGCGTGTCTTAGAAGATATACGTTGATTTTTCTTTCTTTCAACAACAGCGTTCGCTCAAAAGTTACGAAGGAGCCCATTTCACGTATTCGCCAGTGGATTTCTAGGTGTGTGGCTTTATCCTCTATTGTTGGTTAGGATATGAGCTACAGTACAAAAGTTTTACCGCTTTGGAATTACCATTCGCTTGCTCGTAAATGAAATTATGTTTGCAAATTTCCCATCTGAAATATCATGCAACTCTCAAACGATGCTTCCATTCACTTCTTAAGGATGCTATAATGCATCTTCAAAATCTGCACTTTACGAAAGTTATTCTGCAGAGCACTCCTAACAAGCGCTATTGCATCCATTGCTCTAGTAGGCAAGAGTCCTAGTGTTACGTCGAGAATTTTCACACTGAAGCCTTGACTCGCATTCGTTGAAACTAAAGCGATGTAGACCCTTCTACCACTCCTCAACCTTTTCCACTCAGTTAGGCAGCGAGCTTCCGTACTATGTTGACAATGCTATTCACTTCTCGTAACTCATCAACTAGAGTCTTCTACTGTATATTCATAGGCCATCTTTTGCTTCTGTTTATTTCGTAGGATGCCTTTATTTGTGGGACATAATTAGAGAAATTTCAGAAAATATATCACAGTATATATAATTTGTGTTTCATTGTTATAGTATGCGGGTACGATAGTCTAGCAAGCAATTCATTCTAGTACTTACAGCTGTTAAACTATCGATTTACAAAGCAAAATGCATATGTTTCTTTCTCTAAATCACAAATTAAGGCAGACTTTTTGCATTGATTTTATAATTAATTTGAAATATATTTTGTCCATTTTTTGTATTTAAAGTTTTGACTTTAACAAACAGGTATTTATTTCATTTAGAAGCTCCAGTAGCTGGCGCTCTAGATGATAACTGGTCACCAAGTTTAATTCTGAGTAAGTATCTTTAACAAATTTTAGTTTCTATATTATTACTGTTTGTAGGATTTAATTACATTCAAATAATATTTTTAATAGTTACGGCTATCGCTGCAGGAGCGGCAACAGCCATCTGCATTCTCTGCCTCGCTGTAAGTCTCCAAGTTCTAATAAAAAGGTATAGACATTTTGAATTCCTTAATCAAAGTGTAAATGTTTTTAAAGGAGGACTAGTTTTTTAACCGATTTATAATAATTGCCATAAACGTCAAAATTTAGTAGACATTTAAATGTTGCTTTAGAAAATCTAAATGCTAACCCTTTATTAAGTATAAAAATATGTTATATTTACATTTTTAACTTGAATGTAAATATTTACAAACACGTGTTTAAATTGGAATGAAATTTAAGTACTTTGCTGCAATTCACTAATCAAATTTTCGAATAATTTTCTCATTTTTGTTTATAACTAGTTAATGCTTTGAAATGCTTATAGACATCATTTGCATAATACTGCCAGAAGCTACATGAGTTAGTAGTTCAAAGTCGTGCCAGATCAAAAGATGGACTATATTAGTGGCAGCTGCGGTTACTAGGCTTAGTAAGACATCAAATTAGACTTGCGTCAAAATTAAATTTGGTCAATATTACTCATTAAAATGAATTTTCATTGCATTATTTTCCTCATTTATTCTATCTTATTTGAAATGATGTTAGCAAAAGGATTTTTTAGTAGTGCTATTATGTTAAGCGTAATCATCATTGCCATTAATATGACCTCAAAAGTACTTTGCTTCTTTCTAGTCCAAAGCAGAGTATGAGCTACAAGAATTTATAACGGATCATTAGCATTTATAGGCTATTAAACCTGAAATAGAAAAAGTTAAAATAGCTAAGAAAAACCTTTGGAATGATTTCCAGTTATCATCAAATTTGAATTAGCATCATATAAATCTATGTATATTGTTTATCAACGTAACCTTATAAATACAAAAAATGTCTTATAGGTTAAAAGAAAGTTGTTTGTGGAAAAAGTTCATTACACTCGAAAAATCTTTAAAGTAATACAAATAAATGTAGAGCTTTGTCAAAAGAGGTACATAATTTTAACACTTTAATTTTTATGATGGCACTTAAAAGCAATGCTACAAAGTATTTTGTTTACTATTATTTAACAGCAGTCTTTTGAACAAAACATGCGCATATGATATTTAATCTACAATAAAGTTGGAATAAATCGTTAAAAACAGTTTTCGAACTGTCCCTTGATTCTGAATGCAGTTTTAATCTGCTGAATTTGGAGACTAAAAAAATCGCTTCCATTTATTTTTTCCTTACTTATCTGATAATGAACTTTAAAATGTGTGAGAATAAGTTAAATCTTTATAAAACGGAAGTCACCATATTATATAAGGTTCCTGATCAAGGGTGACACAAAATTTTCAAGTATTTCTTAACGTGTTTCAGAATTTATTTCCTCATACACAGTACATAGTTAACCTTGTTCCTTTGCAGACATCATGACAGAAGTTGTAAATTTCATTTAACATATTATAAAATCTTTATTAAAATGCTTCTCTCTTAAAATGACAAAGACAGCCTTGATAATCATCAGACATGTAAAATAAAGGGCTGCAGAAATAAAGTAAGTAAAATAAAGCAAATAAAGGGTTGCACATTGGACTCTTATTTGGAAGTCATAAAAGCATCTTCATTCTACATGTACATGATTTAAAACCTAATTTTGAAAGCCACAATACTAGACACATTTAAACTACTTCTTTTTCATCTCCAATAAACACATTTCTCTTCTAAAGCAGGTTCTTTCTAGGACTTAGAAGAGAAAGGCTAGTTCATTGAGCTTTACCCCATAAAAAAGGAGTGAGGTCATGTTGACACTGACTGCAAAGACGCAATTCGAAGAAAAGAAATAAGTGTTTTAAATTTGAAAAAACAGTCTTAATAAAACTGTGCGTGAAAAATACCTTTAATTTAGAAGATGTCATTACTGTAAGCATTTATAAGATTTAAAAAGTTAATGATACTTATTTATTAATTAAAAAATAATAGATAAAATACGCTACGTTTTCTTAAGAGTTGTAGGGTTTTTTTTTATTTATTATTAAATCATGAAGAAAAAACTATGGCATTCATTATCTTTTCTTCTGCATACTAAATGGGAGAATTATATTACTCTTTCTAAGAGAGAACTATAATAACAGCTTTTTAAAATTACGCAAAAAAAACCACCTTAGATTGGCGTAGTTTTGAACATGTATGTCAATTTTTCGTTTGCAGCTAAAGAGGAACTTATGTTTGATTGCCCTTGAAACCGATAGTTTTATTCAAAATTTAATCTAATCTAAGATCGCTTTTTTGACCTAATTATAAATTTTACATTGGCCTGTTTCTCTTCCCATTTGATATAATAACAGGTATTGTAAAAATAATTGTCCAACTGACATTTGTACACGTACATTACATTTAAATAAATACAAGATCGTTGTCTTAAGTTTGACAAAACAACTTTGCTCACAGTATCTGCACCTTATATTTCAAACGAGGGGCAAAAGAGGAAGATCTTTTTTTATGCGAAATTATTTTGACGTTTTACACGATTATGAATTAGCTAAAATGCTGAGCTAGCTTTATTTTTACAAATTATCGATCATTCTTGTTTATTTTTACAGTTAGTACATTCAGCAATATTTGCATCGTCATTTGTGAGTTCTATTTTAAAATCATTCGTATTTTATTTATTATTCCTATCATCATTTTCGTAATCGGCCTCAAAATGAAAATGTCAATGAGAGGAAATACCACTCTTTGTGCTTCATCACTGGAAACACGAGAAATGGTGTTTCATCTCGTTGACGCAAAATCCATGAATCTGTACGAAATCAGAGTGAGGGCATATTTCCCATATTCGCTGGATGATGTTCTAATAGATTACCACATCTTTCTCCTGAATGCTTTTCTGTCAAGGCATTGCGAAGACAAGGCAAGTGCTGATTCACTAGCCCATTCAATGTTTGGTTCGATTGCAGCAATTATCTACAGGTTATGCAGTTGAAATCTCACCTGGCACTTTATAGAAAGTTTTGCGGATGGAACATTTGGATTAAAGTGATTCTGGAGACTTTCTTGGCCTACAAGTAATCCTATCTCGTTCGGAATTATTGTACAGAATTAATTTCTTACCATCAATTATCATTTAACATAAAAACTAGCTGTATTTGGTGGAGAAGGTTTGAAACATAGCAATTCACATTCTTCTACTTGTCTCTTTCCGGTAATCCATTTGGTACCCAGATGCCCCATTTCACTGCGAATCGTAAGGCATAAATTCGCTCTCTCCTACCATCCTTTGAACCTCAAACTTCTTTGTTAGTTTTACCACAATTTTATTGTCGCTATCAATGGCTTCCAGTAGATTCCTGTCTTTCAACTCGTGATATCTTAATGATTCTAGCTAATTTTCGAGCTTCTCTCACCATTACGGAAGCACCAAAACCAATAGTGACATATACTGGTATGCAAAAATTAAGGACAAAATGGTTTTTTCAATACAACGTTGTGCGAAAGTTTCCCAAATCAACGCAATTAATACCATAAGATCCCCAAGACGTAAAAACATTGGTAATGTATGCGAAGCTTCACAAGAAAGAAATAAACAAGTTAAAAAGGTACTTTATTCAAAACGTAGGCATAGAGCACAATGAGACAGAAGGCCGAAACATCCATGTGACAGGTACGCAGCAAGAAGCATCCAGGCGTTAGTAGGAGATATGATCTTTCCTGACCACTGTGCAAGTTTCACATCCTTTTTCCATGCTGAGTACGAGGCTGTCAATGATTTGTTGAGGAATTAATGCCTATTTCTCTTGTAGAGCCAATCGCAGATCCGAAATAGTTACTGGCAATATGTTGCGTGCTGCCACGCGTCTCCCTAGAAAGTCCTATACATGTTCGATGGGATTCAGATTTGGATACCTCGCCGACCAATCCATGCGTTCATTATCCTCACTCTCCAATACCTCTTCGACAGCAACTGTGCGATAAGGCAGAGCGCTGTCGTCCATAAAGAGGAACTGAGGACCCATAGCACCTATGAAAAGACGCACGTAAAGAAGGAGAACCTCGTTACAATAGCGGGCCCTAGTGACTGAACCTCTTTGGAAGGTGTGAAGGTCGTACGGCTAGCAAGCACGATGCTTCCCCAAACGAGAAATCCGCGACCTCCAAACCGGTCGCTTTCGATGATGGAGAAGATATTGCGTGTTCCTCTCTCTCTCTCGAAATGTTTCTGCGTCTGGAATCGCTATTCGGACTAAATCTGCTCTCGTCCGTAAAGAGTACTCGACCCCATTGCTTTTCTCTCCAATTCTGGTGTTCCCTGCCGACAGAAAGCGCCTTCTCCGATGAGCAGGCGTTAATGTTATACACCGCACAGGTCATTGTGAAAACAGACCACCATTGCTCAGCCTTCTGGCCATGATAAAACGAAATATCGGTCGTCCAATCGCCTGCTCCATGTGTCTTGAGATTTTCCCGCTGTCTGCCGCCTGTTCCTTCTTGCCTGTAGGGCGGACGACCACTGCCGGACCGTCGAACAGCTGTTCCAGTAGTTTCAAATGCTTTCCAAAATCGTCAAATGATGCTGCGAGTAATCCCCAACTCCGCAGCCACACTTGTCATACTTCGACCTTCCTTAATCTTTCCAATCATTCGACCACGGGTAACATCATCCAGATATCGTCTAACAAATTGATTGTTTGACATTTCCCACTGAGGCAGCAACTGGACATCGTTTAAACTGACGTGCACCGTGCAATAGCTTCCCAGAAATGCTGACCTGACAACGCCGGCGATCTTTATACCCCTCCGATGCTCTCCCATTACGTCTGGCTACATATATGCGCCTGTGTTACCGTATCTGACCCTAGCTAATCTTCTCATTGGGTGTTTCAGTCCTCTGTGCCTCTTCACTCCGCTGACAAGCTAATTTTTCAACTTCGTCTTTAATTTTTACACACCAGTGTACATCAATATTGTCAATACTGGCCAAAATAAACACTGGAAATATTTTCCATTCTAATACAACATTATTGTCCCGTATATGCCATATACTCTTCAATATTCTGTCGCTCTGTGACCAAGATCGCACTCATACAAAAGACAATGTCTGATGAGCTCCTTTTGGACTTCCGCTTTTTTTTCAGTCGTTCATCATTTAGAAGTAATGTGCAGCGGCCGCCCCAGAGCTTTTTAGTAGGCAGAACACAGAATAATGCTATACTGCTTATTATTACCTAATAAATACAAGAAACTTCCTCTGTTCAAAATGATTACTAAAGTGAAACCGCAAATGATTTTGCCCGTACTCAGTAGTTTCATCCAGTTTGATAACTGAAATATATTCAGAATAAAGAAATCATTCGATGGTTCAAAATCAGTGAGCTTATTTATTATGCGTAACTTTAATAATTCAATAATGCCGATAGCAAATCAGTTTGATAAAAATGAATCAATTTATAAATTGACGTATTTTTAATGCTCAAGTAAATAAATGGCCACAATGAAACATCTCAAATTTATTTATTTCTTTGGTCAGAAAACTGCTCCATACTAAAACAGTATTAGTCGATATTACTGTATTTCAGTACAAAGACTGGTTTTACTTATAACTTTAGATGCTAAATGATTTTCGATTTTATTTAGATTCTATTAACAATAAATAAACACGAATCCTTGAATGCAAGTTCTTTTTTAAATGAAGTTAGCTTTTGAAAACTTGAAAATTGTTATTTAACTACTTAATTTCATGGCAATAAGCATATGACTAATAATAATTTATTCTTTTAGGCGTCAATCAAGATCGAACACAACTGTATTTCATCTAGGTGAAGTAGATTCTTTAAGTCATAAAAGTGGAATAAAGAAGCACAAACCACAAGGAAGTACCAACTGTACACTGGGTACTTATACAGAAGTGATTGAGCTACGCCCCAAAGATCATAAAACAGCACCACGAAAGCCACGCTCTGCTTTGCCTCATTTACCATTAGATGCAGACCCTGTTTATGCTCAACCATTTGAAACAACTACAGCACAACATCCGACGAAAAAGATATCCACGTACTCAATGGGTAATAAAGATGACATATACACAGCTCATATATATGCTGAGCCTGTAGATTCCCGGCGACCACCATTTGGTACCAGCAACGTATCTAACTCTTTTACAGAGGCGTGGTTTCAAGCTGGTACGGGAAAATTTCGTCGGAAAATGAGTTTACCCGACTGCATCTCTACGTTTACTGACAAAGCGCAGCATAAGAGTGACGATGATTTCGCAGCTTACAAACTTTTCAGCCACTCTTCAACATCCAGTTGCTTGAGACCCACATCGAGTGAAGAATGCCAAACTGAATTAGAACCAACCAAAGAAATTATATTCCCAGAATTAATAAACAATTCAATTTATTTGGAAACTAGTGATCGGAACATAGCTCTAAAAAATACAGAAAAGTTTCAGATGATAGACAATGATATTTATTTGGACAATTACTTTTCGCACGCTTAATAAGAATCAGAAAACTATCCGAAAAGAAGTGTGAATAAATATTTAGTTGAATGTAATCATTTTGCATGAAAAAATGTATAAGTTTATTATACAAGAATTAAAACGTTAAAACAAACGCAGTTAACTTACTGAGGGGGGGGGGAACTGTTTAATGCTATAAAACATATTTTAATGTCTTATATGGTATCGGCTTTAATGTCATAAAACACTTCTGTTATGATCTTGCATATGCGAAATTTTTGCTTCTTAGATAATTAGCCGACTCCTTACAGCTGATGCTCGATTGCTATACAGCACGGACCAATAAATAAATAAATAAAATAAAAAATATTTTTCAGTTATGACGCTTTAGCTAAGCAAATGGGAATCTTTCTCGATAGCATTATGAAACAGCTGACCGTTTCATTTGTAAAGCGAAGGGGTGATCTTCCGTCACAATATGTGCGACAGCGCCTGTTAGACATACATTGGTGTGCAAAAATTAAGGACGAGACGGTTTTTTCAATATAACTTTGTACAAAAGCTTTCCAAATCAACACATTTAATACCGTAAGATCCCGAATACGTAAGGACATGAGTAACGTAAGCAACACTTACTAAAAGAGAAATCAGAGGGATAAAAAGAAGCTTTATTGAAAAAGTAGCATGGAGCGCAATGCGACTGAAGGCCGAAACATCCCTGTGATGGGTGTCCAGCAAGAAACATCCGGTCTTTAATAGGGGATATGATCTCCTCTGACTGCTAGGCAGGTTTCACAGCGTCTGCCCATTCTGAGAATGAGGGTGTCAATGAGTTGTTGAGGCATTGCTGCCCATTCGTCTTGCAGCGCCATTCGAAGCTCCGGAATCGTTACTGATGGTAAGGTACGAGCTGCCAAGCGTCTGCCTAGAAAAGCCCATACATGCTCGATGGGATTAAGATCCGGAGATCGTGCCGGCCAATCCATACGTTCAATATCCTCACTCTCTAAGAGCTGTTCGGCAGCTACTGTGCGATGACATGGTGCATTGTCATCCATGAAAAGGAACTGCTGACCCATAGCGCCTCTAAAAAGACGCACATATGGAAGAAGAATCTCGTTACAATAACGGGTCCCGTTGACTGAACCTACGTCGAAGATGTGAAGGTCTGTACGACTACCAAGCATGATGCCTTCCCAAACGAGAACACCGCCACCTCCATACCTGTCCCTTTCAATGATGTTCGAGGGATGATTGCGGCTTCCCCGCTCTCTCCAGATGAGTATGCGATGAGAATCGCTACTCAGACTGAATCTGCTCTCATCTGTAAAGAGTACTCGTCCCCATTCATTGTCTCTCCAATTCCGGTATTCCCGGCACCACAGAGAACGCCTTCTCCGATGGGCAGGCGTTAGAGGTACACACCGTACAGGGCGTCGTGCAAACAGACCACCACCGTGCAGTCTTCTGGCCACGGTAAAACGCGATATCGGTCGTCCAGTCGCCTGTGTCGCGTGTCTAGCGATTTCTCCCGCTGTTTGCCGCCTGTTTCTTCTGGCCTGTAAGGCAATATACCGGTCATCTGCGGGTGTGGTTCCTCGTGGACGACCACTACTAAACCCCCGGATAGCTGTTCCTGTAGTTTGAAATTGTCTCCAAAGTCGTGAAACGATGCTGTGAGCAATTCCGAACTCTGCAGCCACACTTGTCACACTGCGGCCTTCCTCCAACTTCCCAATGATTCGACCTCGGGTAAAAGCATCCAGATGTCGTCTAACAGATTGATTATTCGCCATTTCTCGCTGAGGCAGCAACTCAGTGTGATTTTAACTGCTATACGGCGTGCAATCTCTTTGCCAGAAATACTGATCTTACACCGACAACATGCTTTATACTACTCAGACACTCCCCCATTACGTCTACCTGCATATCTGCGCATGTGCTACCGTACATCACCTTACTTAATCTCCTGATTGGTCTTTCTGTCCGCTCTGCCTCTTCGTTCAGCTGATATGCTAATTTTTCGACTTCGTCCTTAATTTTTGCCCACCAGTGTAGTTCCCTAGAAATCCTATATCAGCACGCACTGGCGTGCGTTTTCAGATATTGTTTTTCAATGGAGGCTATTTTCTCAAGAATTTTTCTAGCTCATGCAATCCCAGCAAGGAATTTTCTTCTCAATTGATACCAGTGTTTTGGGTGTTATGTTCTTCGTCTTCACTATAAATACCGAAAGCGTTGATGTCAATCGAAAATTTTCGAATGGCTTGCTATTCTGCAAATGCCATTTTCCAAACATTGCCAGCCATAGACACAAATACAATAGAGATTCATCATCTGTCCTCAAATGATATCAGAACATAACGGAATGAATCTGTTTCTTGATACAAAGAGATTAAATACATGTGTAGCAATTTCTTTGCAACTTCTGAGCGGAGAAAATGCAATACATCTGCTACACGCGTAAGTTTTCCTATGCTCCTTTCTCCTAATTATTGAATCCAGCTACATATATGATAAATAATGCAGTAAATTTTACCTTAAAAATTCTCCCACCCTAAGAGCTAATATAAGTAGTGTCTGAATGCTTAAAACTTTAGTTAATTGCACATCATGGATAGAAAGCACTGTCTATCGATGGCCAGTCCAGGAGGAATGAAAGGTCTATGGCTGGAATGGAGCATAGGAAAACTTACACGTGTAGCAGATGTATTGCATTTTCTCCGCTCAGAAGTTGCCAAATTAAACTACAGCGATTCCACAGTATGCAGGCAAATAAAAAATGGCGTATGTATATTTTAACCTGTTGCAATATAGTACAAGAGACTGCAGAGAATTCATTTGTATTTACTAACCAGCTATTTTATGTTAATTAGATTTTCTGTCTTTCTCGTTTTCCTGCCAGAATGCTAATTTCTAGTTCCCGCGTATTCAAATGAGGTAGAGAAAGATAGTAATTAAAGGAAAGTTTTAGATTGTAGAAATCAGAGCTTGTTCTGCAGAGACATTAGGTATTTCGAAGCAGGAGATAGGAAAAATGGGCAATGCCCTCGCCGGGACTCGAAACACGGACCTATCTAATACGCGCCGACTGTGCTGACCGCTACACCATGAAGGCAGGCTAAGAAGGCGGGAGAAATTCCTTATATACTGCATCTTTTAAAGACAACTGAGAATTAGGGGAGCCAGTGGCCAAATCCTGGTGGTGGAGAATCATCATCCACCACCGTTTTTAGTTCGGGCGCCACTGTAGAAACATTAGGTATTTTTTTAAAGCAATGTGAAAAATGAGCAATGCCTTTGCCGAGACTCGAACCTCGGACGTCTCGAATACGCGCCGAGTGTGCTGGCCGCTACAACACGAAGGCATGCTAAGAAGACGGGAGAAATACCTTATAGTTCCTCCTGCTGAGGAACGTTAGTCTAGACTTTAGGCTTGTCACGCCGATATTAGGTTTGAGCCAACTTGGGCGCATTTCTCTCTGTGTAGCCGTTAGGTTAACTTAAAATTTACATTGTTAAGTTCAATTCGTTACTGTTGATTTATGCCATAAACACTGGCTGGTTCTGTAAGAACAAACTGTGCCTTCCGTTAAATTATCTGAGTTAATAAAAGGTCTTTTACGCCTTTTCCAAGTCTCTGTTGTAATTTCCAGACATACAGAGAAGACACTTAGACTTATAGAGTTCTCACTCAGTCTATATGTTGAAGGAGGTGAGTGAAACTATAGGATTTTGAGAGGGTGAAAAGGAAAGAGGGTGAAACTATAGGATTTTGAATGAACGATTCATTAACATTAATAATTGTATTGAAAAACTAGCAAGTTGCATTATTGTCTTCAATTTGAATTAGAGAAGTTTCGATTTAATAATGCGCCTTCTTCGTAAATTCTTAACGCTGGATTATTATGTGTCATCTCGAACTATCTTTCCATTAATCTCACGATTTTTAAAGTAAGCTGTTTCATTAAGGATCATCTCCATTCTTCGTTTTAGCAGTAATATTTTGATCCCCTTATGCAGTGAAATCAGTAAATTTGAAAACTTGGATTTATCATATTGCTTAGTCATCGAAGAAAGCTCCGATGGCTTGTGCAGACACACTTGCTTCACTGACTCGCTAGAAGATGTAAAATGATCTTGCAGTATTACATTCCAGGTTCCGAAGCCTATAAGCAAACAGCGATGTGACAGATTTCTGCATATGCCTCTCTGTGTAACACCCGTTGTTATTCTTAAATGTGAAGCAAACATAATTGTTCAGTACTAATATTACTCAATTAGATTAGCACTAGTTCACATGGAATCCAGTTTTCTGCCATTCATAAAACGATCTGCATCATACGCAGATGCCATCAGATTTGTCACTACAACCTATCCTCGTGATTTGGCGGGTAATACAAATTCGCTGTCCGTATAATTAAAAGTGTAATATAATGACTTGGTTTCGTTTATTTGAGTATGACAAAACATGGAAGGGCTGTTTTCCTAAGATGAGTGCCTTCGTTGAGGATTTTCTAAAGGAAACTGGCTCTCATGGGGCCACACATGGGTTTGCATGTGGAGAAAACAAAGGAATACAGCCGGGTCGTTCGCCGGCATTCTAATCCAGTGACTTTATTGCTCGGCTACTGGTGAACGATACATGTAATGCAGTGCAATGTAAAGTCATTCAAAAGCAAGCCTCTCAGTGAAGTATTCGGCTAATAATAAACTTCATGAATCCAGCTCATGAAATCGCCAACTCACAAATATAAAAAGCTTTCAGCTGCAACAACAAGTGATGTACGTGTAAATCTTCGAAGCGCAATAGAGTGCTATGACGAACGCATTTACGTCAGCACTAATGTGAACGGAAGGTTTCTAGCCGCAAATTGTGGGCTTCAGTTGCGTTCATGAGCTGCTTTGCTTAGGTAGCCGCAATACTTAAGATGGATTCTGTGGGACAGGCGGCTCACCAATGGTTGAGCGGTAAAGTCACTGAATAAGGTGGTTTGATTTAGATTCGAATTCCGGTGAACGGGCTGACTGTATAGGCGTTTTCATGGTTTTCTCTGTATGTAATGTGAATACGAGCCAATTTCCTTTAAAAAATCCTCCACGAAGGCGTTCTTAGGCAGATAGCCCTCGATAATCAAACAAATCAAACTAGGGGGAGCAGAGAAATTGCGCTGGCAGTTCTGTTTCACATGTCGCAGAGGAAGTTTCTTGTGCTCTTTGTACATATGAGAGGTAGATGTTTCTCGGAAATTTTCTTACTGAGTTTCACGTCGATAGGTCTGATAAAGTTTTTTATAAATTTGATCAATTTCACAGTTCTAACAACGCCCCTACGTGTGAGTATGTATGGACGTTTTCCACCTCGATGCTGACTTTCGCTACTGTAAAATTAAATTTAGTCCATTTTTTCACACTATTCCGATAATGTTTTTCATCCAAGAAGATGTGCGAGATTCCAAACTTCAAAAAACATTTCTCTGAAGCAAATTAAATCCCACTCAACCGCACAAAAATACTTACAAATTCATTATTCAGTGTGTATTTTCATTTATGAAATCATGCATTAAAATGTTTTCCCTAAAACTATGTTTCATAAGCAAACATTCAACGCCTGTTTATAATTTGCGATATTATGCATAATCAATTTATATTGACGCATCAGAAATTATTCTACTTGACATTTTTTTAAAGTGACATGTTTTTAAGTATTACTTTATTATGAAACTATGGTATGAAACTATGGTATGGAAGTTACTTATTCTTCACTTATTCCAAAAGCACTTATTCCTACAGCAAAGACAAAAAACCGGGAACAGTAACAATCTCTTCCCGTACATGAACTTACAAGGGGGCATTCCCTACTCGTCATCACCGATTTCGCTCAAATTTATAGGGCATGCAGGCCTTGGCTAGAAATGAAAGTACCCGAAGTAAGAACTCCAAATGGCCAAGCGTTTAGAAAATAAAAATGTTGACTCTGCTCTCGCACCGTATAAGCCATTTACGTTAGGCCGTTTGCCAAGCAGCGGTTGGCACGGCGTTAAGAGCTCCGAGTAGTAATGCGAAGATCGCGAGTTCGACTTCTCGTGTAGAGACTTTTTTTTTTTTTTCTTTTTCTCAATTTTTATATTATTCTTTTTCCAATTAAGCAAAGAGGTGAATATTTTATTTTATTTATTTATTTATACTTAAAAGGCATAGAAAAGGTAAAAATTTTGGACTTTTCAACAAGAGACTGTAATTAAAGAACACACGAAAAGACTTTGTACGTGAAAATTCAAAACTTTATTTGTCGACATTCGATGATTACATGTGTCGGGATGATATTTATTCTCTTGTTCGTACGTTAAGAGAGTGAACTTGTCTTAACTTGTTCAAGAGAACAAATTTCTTCTACTGGTTGACTCGTGGAAGGACAAACAAATCCGCAATTATACGATGAACTCTTCCAAGATGAAGAAGGATTGCCAACATGTAGCATCAAAGTAATTCCCCCTATATCTATCCCATTGGTGCAACTCTGCGATGTATATTTTTATCGTCTGGTGAAAAGCTTTATTAAAAAAATAGAAAATTGTTCTTTTCTCATTGAGCAAGAAAAAGAAATAACTTCCCGAGAAGACTGCGTAAAAATACATTCGATTGTTCATCATCAGTTATCCGCCCCAACATTCGGTAACATGTTACGTTACGCGTGATTCACTTCTAAACTTTGCTAAGAGAGAGAAAGCTTTATGAATGTCAATCAAGTATGTTTTTCTATGAAGACGTTGAAACAACGATGGTATTGTAAAAATGAGGCTTTATAATGTGTGCTAAACGCAGAAATAATTATTGTTTCCCCTGTTTCTACGATAAATATCATCCCGACACATGTAATCATCGAATGTCGACAAAGAAAGTTTTGAATTTTCATATACAAAGTCTTTTCCTATGCTCTTTAATTACAATTCCTTGTGGAAAAGTCCGAAATTTTTACCTTTTCTATGCATTTTGAGTATAAATAAATAAATACAATAAAGTATTCATCTCTTTGCTTATTTGGAAAAAGAATAACATAAAAATCGAGAAAAAGGAGGGGGAAATGTCTCCACACGGGGAATCGAACCCACGATCATCGAACTACTACTCTGAGCTCTTACCGCCTCGCCAATCACTGCTTGGCAAACGCCCTAACGTAAATGCCTTATACGGTGCATCAGAATTTTTATTTTCTAAACGCTTGGGCATCTGGAGTTCCCACTTCAGGTACTTTCATTTCTAGCCAAGCCCCGCATGCCTTATAAATTTGAGCGAAATCGGTGATGACGAGTAGGGAATGCCCCCTTGCTAGTAATAAAAATGTAAAGCGTAGATTGTAGAAATTAAAGCCTCGTTCACATGCAACGCTCCTTCGCACAGCTGCCGTTCGCAAGAGGAGAAAAAGGAGACGGGAAGGAGTTTTACTTTTAGGACCCCATTCGCATATAAGCAAAATGTACACTGCTAGAGCAATGGCTTGAGTTTGGCCAATGACAATCCAGAAAAGCTCACCGTTATCTCCGCCCACATGAGCGATGTCACATTTCTGACGTTTGCTTACATTCTGTTGGAAGCGCGTTCGCTGAATGAACAACATTTTTACTTGCAATGTAAATTTGCTATAGTGATGCTATTTTTTTAAATTTTTCTTTTAAGTATTATTTCCTTACTGTTCCAGAAGGAATATAAATTTATGTCTCAAACTTTACAAAATTTCGCTCTGTATGCGTGCATGGGTATACACACACATACATGTATTTTCAATATATAATCATATGTGAATTATATGTATCAATATATGTGTGTGTGTGTAAGTGT
>KK119398.1:302035-345260 GCA_000611955.2 Stegodyphus mimosarum
TGATAATCTGTTCGTGATTTTTTTACAGTGTTTGGTTTATGTGATTATGGCAAAGCCTTGAGAGCTATCTGCCTAAGGAGAGGGATGCCTTCGTGGAGGACTTTCTAAGGCAAATTTGACTCGAATACATGTTGCACATGGGGAAAAACACAAAAATGCTCATGCAACCAGTACATTCGTGGGATTCAAATCTTAGACCGAAAAACCACTGTCCAGCGACTTTACCGCTCGCCACTGGTGAGCATATTTTTTGCAGGGAAGGAAGTGTTTTCTAAGTGTAGGACATATCAGTCTTAGTCCAAGTTAAGATTTGATATAGGAAATGAATAAAGTTGAAGTTGAAATTAATATTATATAAATTTCAATGCCATGCATGTAATGTCAATCTCAAATTTAGTTTCCTGCGATGTGATTTTTTTGGAATGTAAAGATCAGGATCTGGTATATTTATATATATATATATAAATTTTAAATATAACATGAATTTTAAATATAACATTCTCAAATATAACATATTTGAGTATAATACTGAAAAATGCTAGACATATCACAAAATAAACATATATTTTCTTCAAATATTATGGAGGGAGCATGAAGTTACACGGTTTCAAATCCACCAAAAAAAATGTGCGATACTCACAAGTTTGACATAAGATATTTGAGCAATCAAATGATAAAAAGCTTTGGGAGAACATAGATGCTAATTAGAAATGAGTGCTAAATACGAGGCCATTGGCAGCCACATAAAAGCACTGTATTAATTTTAATTGTTTTAGGTTCTTACGTATTATTCCGTTGGCCAAGTAGCATGATTTAGTGCTAATTATGGATGACTGTGCCCTATAGTAATTCCATAGAAAAGATGTACACTTGGTGACACTACCGAAATTTCCACAAACAATCGATGGAATTATACATAAATACTCTATTTTATACTGACATGCATAAAAACTAAATTTTTTATTACATACCTTCTACAAAAAAAAATTGTCTTTTGGCCCTTGGTTTGGTTTATTTAATTATGGCAAAGCACTTGAGTGCTATCTGCTTAATGGGAGGTATGCTTTCATGGAGGACTTTCAAGGGAAAACTGACTCTTATACACATTACACTGGAGGAAACCATAGAAGTACCCATGCGGTCAGCACATTCGGCAAGATTTGAACTCCGGACTGAACAGCTAGTGTTCATCGGCTTTACCGCTCAGGTGCTATGGTTTGACCCTCTGTCCTATTAAACTGAAATTCATCTATATTTATAAAATGCCCATCAAAAAAATGCACACACTTTAACTAAGAAAATTTTTGGGCTTTAGTATTGAACTTAATTATAAGTTAATCAAATCATACATACGAGAGGTTAGGCTTGGTGTAATACAATTTTCCTGCATATGTATCTGTGCAGTTACTTAGATTGCTCAAAGTGTTACAGCGGTAGCCATTAGCAGCTAGACACATAGGGCAATATTGAGCAGTTATTTGAGCAAAGTTAGTCGATATGTCTGAGCAGACTGCTGCACATTCTGCCATAATGTTCTGATGAGGGACCTCTAGCTTAACCGATTTCCTGTACTACAGAACATCCCTAAAAATCCTCCAAATCCATTTTGGTTCACTGTCATGTGTCACTTATATGTGAGATTACTGATTTGTTAAGGGAATACCAAACTACATATTGTAAAGATAATTCAACTTTGAAACCTATATATAGATATCATCCGTTAAAGTGTGTATGTATTTTTCTGACAGATCCTGTATGTAAAGTTGTACTTTTCATTAGTCCCACCGATTAATCAATTTAAGGGTATTACTGTATAGAATATATATGAAACTAAACTGATAAATTTTCATATCTGTCCCTTTCTGTTTGCTTTTCATATATATTTTTTAATAGTTTTATTTTTTATGTTGCTTTACATGATGTCAGTTTAAACATAAGAAAGCAGAGAGCAAAAGAAATTCACACTGAAACTAAATTTAAAATTAGTCTGTAAAATAAATAGCGTAAACAGTAGCTTAATTTATCAAAATTACATAAGAGGGCAAATAAATAATTAGTATATTCAGATTTTAATTACAAGTAAAACTTTAATATTCATAACAGTAAAAATGCACATAGAAAAGCACATATTACAATGTTATTATTTTATTACTTGCAACCACCTCAGTAGAGCTCATCAAATTTTTAAAATGTGCCCAACTCTGGCAACCATGCTCATAACAATCCTTTAATAGGGCAATGTCGCCATTTTCGTACACATTAATTCTTTAGATTGTATTCCAAGTTCCAACAATTTTTATAAACAAATTGCAATATTTTTTGCCTTAATTTTAAAATGTGCACTTTGGAATTTTCCAACAATGGGGGAAATTACGGTCAAAATTCTACAAGAATATAAAAGTTTGCCAAAAATATTCTAAAGGAAACAATAAGGAAATGCATTTGGTAGCTAGCCGATGCTGCTGAGGTTTGCGCGATGTCGAGTCTCTGAAATTCTTTAGTATTTTTTTTGAAGCAAAAACAAATCGCATGGAAAAAAGGATAGGGCAAAAAAATTATGGAACGATTTAAAGATGAACGAGTTTTATTTTCTTAATGTATTATGTAATCCTTATTTCATAATTAAAATTTATATTTTAAATTGCTAAAGTATGTTTTCTTTTCATAATTTGATAATGTTAGCCAACTTATGATAAATATCAAGAATTTGCGTATCTGTTTAAGAAATGTTGTGAAAACCATCAAGTTGCACCCAATGAGTAACTTTTATCTTTGCATGTGTCAAATCCAAATTGAGCAAAGGTGGTTGTGTTAATATGTAAGTAACATTAATTTTACGGGCAGTACGCTGCATTATTTTATGTACTGTAATATTTAGTTTATGCTGAAATTATGTAGTGATAATAATTTGCTTAAGATAGAAATTTTTCAATGTTAGAAGTTTACATTTTAGTTAATTTTTTTTATGTGATGAAAAGCAGCACGTTAACAATTTTAAAATGAATATGTTGGAGTTCTTAAATTTTGCAATAGTACTAAAAATTATTTTTTAATTACTCGATGACCATTCCAGAAATAAATAGTTTAATTCTGTATACTGGAAAAAAAAATCATTTCAGACTGGCATAAAAATCAGAATTTTGAAACAGTAGTAGAAAAATCATTAAAAATACTTATTTTTAAAACTCTAATACAATGAAAACAGGTTAGCATGAAATATCTGAGAAGTAGATAACTTGTGCTATTATTAAATTCATATTTATGATCATTATGTATGTATATACAATCATTTTTACGTAAATAAATGTTACATGATATCTTAGACCTCTGCTTTTTAAACTCTATCTATTAATCTGAGAATTAGATTGTTTCACTATAATAAATAATTAAGTTTTAATAAATGTATTATAGACATCAATGTGTTTGTTTTCTGTAACATACAATTTGAATATTTTAATTAAACAATTTTTCCCTCTTCAGTTTTTCATCAATAATGTGTGTATATATTTTACTTATGATGAAGAGAAATTAACATTTACAGCATGAATTATACATTGAAAGTATTTTGTAAAAGAAGATATTGGAAAACGAAATTATTGCAATTCATAGACAGACATGGTTAAAGTTTTCTGTAAAATAAAAGAACCGAAAAAAAATGAATCAAATAGAATAGCTGAAAAATAATCTAACCAAGAATATGGTGTATGATTTTTAAACACAGCACACGCTGAGTAAAAAAAAAGAACCAGCTCCCAACGATACTCCAGATTCGGCACTGTAAAAGCGACAGTGCTCTCTCCCTCTCAGCCTCTGCTTCCTAAGAGCGCATGCGCAGAACAGCCAAATACCACACGCGCGGAGGAAGAAATAATCGCGTTTCCAGAATTTCGGCACTGCAAGAGCGACAGTGCTGTTTTATCTCCCTGGCTCGAGTGCTGATTTCTGTGCGCGCTTGCGCAGAACAGCCTTGTGAAGCGCAGTTCCATACAAAAACTTTCGTACCTTTTTCATAAACTGAAGGATGGCTACTGACATTAAGTTTAAGGATTATATATTGTAGAAGTATAAAGAAAGAATTAAAGAAAAAAGGGCTCATTATATTAAATATTAAAAATAATAATAAGTGGAAACAGGGGGTGCTGCAGTTCCACAGTACTTATTACGAGCCGCCACTGATGGATAGTAAATTATGGATAATAGAATGGACTTCTAAATGGGAAGCACTTATATGAACAATAATACTAATTCATAACATTCTGATCTTGATTTCAGTACTTAATGTAAATAAAAAGTGTTATTGACAGCTTAATTCAACTCATATTAAATAGTTACAGCGTGATCTTAAGTCCAATGTATTTATTACAAGACAATGATATTATAGCCTTGATTTTAATTTAAAACTCTTTTCACATATCTATAACCTAATTTTAACCGATACTCTTCTGTTATAGGATTCAGAGATGTATGTATCCACATGTGGTTTTGGTTTCAGTTCAGTTTAGTATGGCAAAGCACACTAGGGCTATCTGCCTATGGGGAGGGATACCTTTGTGGAGGATTTTCTAAAGGAAACTGGCTGGTATACACTTTACAAATGGGGAAAACCACGAAAACGCCCATGAACTCAGCCCATTTGCCTGGATTCAAACTCAGTGTTCAAGGATTTTACCACTCTGCCACTGGTGGGCCTATGTATATATGTATATGTGTACACATGAATACATAAATACATTTCTGAATTCGATAATAGAATAGTACCTTTCAATCATATATCTTACAGTGTCGATTAATTTTATATACTGTCATCAATAATACATCTGATTAGATACATCAATAATATATTTTATTATCATTAATTTTTATACTAACAATTCAATTTCAATTGCCTTCAGTTGATTTATGACTTGTACAGTTCTTATATATATATAAATAAGTTGTTTCAATATAAAGATCACAATGTAAGTTACATAGCATATCTGCAATAATTATTAATTACTCATACGTATAATATATATAAAATCAGGCAGTAAATTGTATTTAATGAATTTTGAAATAAGTGAATAATAATGAACATGTCATTAGATTTTTTAAATGCACAAACTTCACAGCTAAAAAACTTACGAATGTTAGAAAATCAATATCAAACGCTTCTTCTCAAAAATAATGTCAGTTCAAGATATATTTTATCGAGTCCAATCATCAGTGGAACTCCAGTTAATTAGTCTTTAATATGTCAAAATGCAAAATTTGAAATGTTACTTTAAGTTAATTTATTTTAATCCATTAAGTTTTGGTTTATGCAAATATTGTATTTGACTAGATGTAAAGGACTATAAATACACATTCAAGCAAATCACTTGAGGGTACGGTTTCCTGGAAATAAAAGTATGCTTATTGGATTCAGTTCAGCATTATATCTTAGAATAGGTAATGATACCTCATTGTACGCATTTTCGATAGTCTTGAAATATCATAACTGGTAACATATCTTACTAAATTTAGTTCTTGCTAAATCATGTTCAACATCATTTAGCATTTGCAGTTTTATAGCTAAATTAGATTTCAATAGGCCTATTACACTAGGCATTAAACAGTTATTCAGTATTATTTTCTTTACATTCCAACAAAACAATGAACTTCATTTCTAAGAATGCATACTGAGCAATGAAAATCATGTATGCTTTACCAGAACCATAATGTCAGTTAACAGTGATTTAATCTCCATAGATATGCATATCCAATAGTCTTGAAATATCAGAGCTGGTAGCATATCTTAAACACATTCTTCAATATGTTCATTACAGTGGATACACACTTTCGTCTTTATACTCTTTACGTTTTAACAATAAAATGAAGTTTATTTCTAAGAAAGCATATTAAATTCAAAAAAGAAATCAGATCACAGTTAATAATGCTTTAAATATTCATACAGATATTTGTATGAATTGTATTATAAGGATTTTTTGACACACTGTTAATTCATTGCAATGGCAACTGGTGGTATTTTGATTCAGAATATTTACTGAATTAATTACTCACACAAATTAGCATTTATAACCAAGAAAAGATAATTTTACTTGGTTTAATCCCCGCAGGTACATTTTATATATTAAACGATTTAATCTTCATCACTTAAAAGTTTCTGATTATCAATATGCAGAATAATTCGTAAACCACATTTTACATGCATCTTCCAGCCATCAGTAACTTCCATCTGACTAGCTCTAATTTCTATTGGAATAATAGAGTAATCCTTAATATTCCGAAACAAACATTAAATCGTTATATACAGATATATATGCATATATATAAACACTTTCATTCCGAAAAACTAAATGTACATTCAATGAACGCACTTCATGACGCCGAACAGCAGAATGTAAACAAACGTCAGAAATGTGACATCACTCATGTGGGCGGAGTTAATGCTTACCCTCATCTGGACTGCTATTGGCCAAATTCAAGCTGTTGCCCTAGCAGTGTACATTTTGCTTATATGCGACCCGTTCAGAAGACCGCGGTCTTCCTTCTCTTTACAGATACGCCACTGTGCGAATTGTTTGATTTCTAATAGTGTTTTACACATTTTTAACGTTGTTTGTGTTGTTAATTTCGTAATCGGTACTTCCGCAATTGGTACCGGAACTTTCTTAATGGTTCCTGAAAAATTCGTGCATTATAATTTTTATAATTATAATTATTATTATTTTATAGGCTTTTATTTAGCTCACTGTTGGTGCTTGTCGCTATGATTAAAAGATGGTCATCGATTTTTAAATTGTTTCCCGATAAGAATCGAATTCAAACTTTGCACATATACTGCTTTTGGATGTGGAGTCACAATTTTGATTTTTAGAGGGTTAGTTTTTTTTTTTTTTCCAAGTTTTCCTTCTTTAAAGTTGAAACGATTTTTTGGAAGTATTTCCGTTAAACAAACTGAGAATCTCAGAACATTTGTACCATAAGACACAGCGGGGAAAAAGTTTACCTTTTTTTTTTTGGTTGTTTTTTGTTTTGTTTTGGGACAATTTTTGAAAATCGCTCGTATTTTTAGACTTTTTGATACCTATTAATTTTAAAATTTCATATCTAAAAATATATCGGTTACAAACTTCCGAAATTTTTACAGGTTATAAAACAAACTTTTTGCACTTATAAAAATTATAAATGAAATTAATAAATTAAATGGATGATTTTTTACTTTTTTAAAAGATATGCAATGAAGCAGAATAGGAAATACTGGTTTTTCTTGGGAATCATTACGAAACATCAGTTTCAAAGTAATAATCTCATTACTTAACACTATTTTCATGATATTATTTACACTATATAATTTGTTATTGTTGCGAGGTGTTAGTTCAGCGTGAGATCGGAGGTATTTCCGAGTTAGCTTTCTCTTAAGATGCGCTTTGCACTGCGTTGTGTTTAACGTTCTTAGTAATTTGAAGCGTAACTACTGAGTACACTTTGTGACATTCTAAACACTTGTACGAGTATTTCTGTGGAAAATTCCAGAACTTTGAAGTGTTTAGGTTGATAAAATAAATTTAAGGAAACTATTATCGAACCTGTGTGCAATGACAATCATTTACGAACTATTATCAATCTATTACAAACCTGTGCGCATGCAACAATATTATAATTAATTCATGTATTAAAATTGTTTTGAACGTGTTTCACAAAACAAAAACATATAAAGAAAAATTCTACTTGCGTTTTATGATTTTTTTGTAATCTTTCTGGCCAAATAAGGTTTTAGATAAAGGCTTGTAATTTATATTTATATTAACCAAATGTATAAATAGCATTAAACTTTTACATGTATTTATGAACTGAAATTTAGTAATAAAATTTTTAGGAAGTTTGAAATGATTTAATGACTATTTAGACAGTTTGTATTCTTTAAACTGCGTTTTCTCAGTTTTAATTTAATCTATAAATCCTTTTACCTAAAACATATACAGGTATGGACTAAATTATTTGATATTTTTACTGCTTATTTAAAATTATATACTTTATAGAAACAAGGATGGGTTTTGCACAATACTGAAAAAAAAATTATTTGAAATGAAAATGTGATGGTGATCATATTTGTTTTAAAGATTTTACATGGAAAAGTGTTTTTACTTTTTTTCTCAGAAACTAATGCATTAATTTCAAAATCAATCCTTGAAGTTATTAAGAATAATAAATGCAATAAAAAAATCTGGGGGAACACTGAAAATTGTAGGAGAAGAATAACATTTTAATTGTTAAATTTTTATTAAAAAACTATTTCTTTGTTAAAAATTAAAATAATTTTGTCGTACAAAAAACTTTTAATAATATTCATAAAAAGTAGATGAAAGATCCTAAATAAAAAAAAACATTCAAAAGGTACCGAGCCCCTTGTCGCTTTGAACCGTTATGCGCGTCTGAGCTCCTTAACTTTAGTTTTAATTTCAATGATATTTCTGAATTATCCAGCATCAGATAATGTAGTCTGTACTTGTTTATAAATATCCGTATCTTGTACAGTTCCATCTATTTTGGGAGGGGGATGCTATCACATCCGCAGACATCTATCAACGCGACTGTTTCGCTGGCAGTCCAGCGAGCAGTCGACTGCACGTCAGCCATGTTGCTTACTAAAATTAAGTGAACCGCGCAATCTCGCAGTGCAGTATCGGAAATCTCCCCATTTGCACCTGAGAGGTAATTCTGTCAGGTTCCTCCTCCATTCCGAGAAGCAGTTAATGCTTCTTCGCCATGTGAATGGGACACGTTGGAAGAACCGGTTTTCGCCACTGGTCGAATCTGCTCTTGTGAACGGGGCTTAAGAAAGCTTTAAAATTACAGTGCTGATCGATTTCGTTATAGCTAAATATACACAGCAAAGCGTGTCAAAATGATCAGGAGAATAAAAATATTAAAAACTATATAATTGCATTTATTATTATATGCTGAATAAATTCAAAGTGGGAAATCAAAATGATACAGATATCGCCCCACCGAAAAATAAGATAATTAAAAACAAAAACGCTGCTCCTTGGACGGTTTTCAAACAGCCTTATTCTTGTCAGAATGGAACATATATATGTACCTCAGTAAGATGCGTGATTACCGCGGACACTAATGCACATTTTGCATCTGTTATTCATGCTTTCCACTAAACTATCAAGGAGTCCTTCGGGGATATTGTCCCACTCTTCTCTCAAGGCGGTTTTCAGCTCTTGCACGTTTCGGTGAGGGTGTGTTCTTTATGAAACACATCTGCCACGGGCATCCCAGGCATGCTGTATAGGATTTAGGTCCGGGTCTCGTATTGTCGTCGTATACAGAAAGTAGGGACCTACTGCAGCCGTAAAAGACGAACATGATCCAGAATAATCTCTGTGCAATACCGCTGCGATTTTACGCTACCTCGCTCAAAGATCTGAAGCGGTGTTCTGCCATTGTGCATGATGCCTGCCCACACCAGCACGCCTGAGCCATACAGATCACGTTCATGAACATACCGTTATGCATACGTGTTCCCCTCTCTCCACACTAACTGGTGCTCAGAATCACTCGTCACAATGAAACGGGATTCGTCGGAGAACATCACTCTGGACCATTGTTGGTGACCCCAACCAATATGTTCCTCACACCAACGTAATCTTTCTCGACGATGGCCTGGGCCGAAGCATGTCCCTGCACTGACGGCACGTGATCGCTAGCTGCGTCTGCAGTGAGCCAACAAACATCGGAATTTAACATTAGACTAATGGAAGAAAGTTCCATGGTCCGACGAATCACGTTCTTCGGACTATCACATTGACAGGCGTGTGCTAATACGCCGATTTTCAAACGAAACCCTGGCTCCCGGAAGCACAGTTAGACGGAGGCAAGCCGGTGGCGGGGTTGTTATGGTGTGGGCAATGTTTTCATGGAGCACATTAGGAACCATAATCCCTATAGTACAATCCCTGACGTCTGTGCGCTACGTGAACATCGTTGCAGACGAGGTTCACCCGTTCATGACAACAGTATTTCCGGCGGGAGGTAGTGCTTACTGTTAAATGTAAGTTATGATTATGAAGCCTCAGACTGCCAATAGATGGCAGTAGTGTTTATTTAGAAAAAAACTGCGATGTCATAAGTACATAAATGTAGTGTTAGTTCGTCTTTGGTGTTCGTCAATAAACGTTGTTGTGTGGAAAACGCTCTCTGTGTATTACTTTAAATTCGATCCACTCTGATTTATTAGAGACTTACATATATTTTGTTTACTTACCAACAGGATAATACACCATTTCATAAAGTGTCGAATGGTCAGGGAATGGTTCGAGGAACATTCCAGTGACTTTCAAGACATGTCTTGGCTCCAGATTCAACTAACATTATTCCAATAGAGCATTTGTGGTTCTACCTAAAAAACAAAATTCGTGCTGCCACACTAACCCCTCGCAATGCGCGGGAATCGCAGGACCAGTTGATGAGCGCTTGGTACCATATACCTCAGACTACGTATCAGCACCTTGTGGAGTCACCACGCCAGGTGCTTGCAGGCTTGAGGGCTAAATGTAGTTATAATGTGATGGCTCTTCATTATAAACACTTCGTCATTTTTACAACTTTTTAAGACACTTTGAAAATTTGATACTAAATTTTAATTCATTTTTACATAAAAAACAATACAAAGTTTTGAAAAGGATTAAAATAGCTATAAAAACAGTGTAATTTTGTGCACACCGCAAAAACCCAAAAATATCAAATGACTATAAAAAACATAAACACCAGAAAAATTTTTAAACTGCGCCAAAAATAATATATATTTTGTAAAAAATTTGCGTATTTTAAAGTTTTTCTAAGTCGTATGAATATTTTCCATCTATCATAACTTTATAACTGAATATGTAATTTACTTTATGATTTTTTTTTATTTCGTTATCAGAAAGTTTTCCGTGACGTTTTTTAAGAAAATACTCTTTTTCTCCATTATCTACTTCTATTTTTATAATACACGTATCTCCATATTTAGTTTGAGTTTTTCTCAATAAGATCAGATTATATCTCCCATGTTCTGAATTTGTTAATTTTAGAGTTTTAAGATAGTACCCGAAATTACTCAGTTCTTCCATTTTTTGGACGAAATAGAAAGCCTTTAAAAATGTTTAACATCTATAAAACGAGAATTTAAAAAGAATGTTATGATTTATTATAAACAAAGACACAATGTGATAGTCTTCAACAAAATTGTATTCCCATTCATCACAATCTTCAATACTTAAGAAAAAATTTCTAAATAATGAAAAATTACCTTTGTTAAAATTCTTTATTTTTCGAATATGATTTTTATTATCTACAGATTTTTCTAAATATTCAATATCATATTTTGCAAGTAAATTATTGACTGTATTTTTAGTTTCATTTATTAGAAAATATTTTGTAAGATATGCACATATGTGAGGTAATAATATAATACTAATTCTTTCAGAGTTTCTTTTAAGAAACTTTTCTGTTACATATTTATATAAATTTGTATTATATCAGTGTATTGTATCTTAATGTTTATTTAAAAAGGTTTCATCCAAATCTTGATATTTAATTATTTCATCCTAATCTACTACATTTTTCAATTGTTCAATACTATTTTCTGTTGATTTCTCATATCCAGAAACTAATTTCATATTTTTTTTAATTTTGTAAAATAAAATTATTACTTCAAGTTTGATATTCTGAAATAATATCCCAATTTATTTTCTGTTATCTAAAGTGAATTTTTCAGATAATACTTGGTATCGAAATATAACATTCCAATTAATGAAATTATCATGCATAATCATAACAATTTGGATAACTCGTTAATTTAGCTGAAATATTATCCCAAAAATTTCTATCTCTGTATTCCCAGATGGAAGATTCAGATAATTTTTTATGTCTAGAAATCAAATCCCATTGAAAGGTTTTTTCAAAGTTTCTAATTAAATCTTCACTTAAAACACTGTTTCTAGAAACCTCACCGTAATTACCACCCATTTATTAAAAATAAAAATTCAGATGCTCTTAAAACGGTTTCCAATCTAAGACTTTTAATTTTCAAGTAAAGTTCAGTAGTAATTTCTTTTTTTGTTCGAATTTTTATTTTAAATATATCGCCCATATGAATACGTGTAAAAGGCGCTTTATCTGTACTTAAATTTGCATCCAAAGTAAAAAATTTTTGGCAAATTTCAATTCGAGCTTCAACAAATTCTAAAGCATAACTTAAATTAAAAATGTAAAATTAATGTGAACCATTCTCTTCTATTAAAAATTTAGAATCTTTACCCAATATTCCATATTTTGTAAATTTCAAAAAATGAGTAATACCCCATTTTTTTAGGCTGAATAATAACTGAACCAAGTGAACTAGCATATAAAGGTGTTGTATGACGATCTGAATAAATTACGTTATTAATAATAACAAAAACATACTTTTTGTTGCAGAATCTTAACCTTTTATTGGATTTCCAATATTTTCTATTCTTCTCTCTTTTGCATTTATAACATCTTTAATTTGTAAATATATATCTTCTAATTTCTTTTTAAATTCTAATATGCTTTCATTTATTCGAATATCATCAAACTTTTCTTGTTTAATTACTTTTTCTATGGCTCTAAATGTCTTGCATTTTCTTGAGTAAAATTCAAATCCAACTCTTATCTGATTTCATAATGTTTTCAACTAATTCATTTTTCAATTCAAGCTAATTATCTTCTACATATTTTAATACAAATTTTTTATTAGCAGCATCATGATAATCTATAGGATTTAATTTTTAAAAAATTTTATTCTCTGTATCATCCACCATTTAAAACCAATTTAAAATTAAATTTTAATTGTTAATTTAAAACCAATAACAAGAGGGCTATGGATCCTTCTTTCATTTCATCATCAAAAGGTGGATAATAAGCAGCTATTTATTATAAAGATAATTTTACAGTTCATACAAATAATTACAAAGAGAGAAAAAATTCCAAAGGTACAGTTTCCTTAAAATTTTTCTCACAGTTTTTAATAATTTCTAAAGTTTCTAAAAATAAAATTTATCTTGAAAGTCATCTGATAAATATTGAAATGCATCTCCAATCAACCGTATCTTAAAGTTTTGCAATAAATTCTTCTGTTAATTCCTGATATATACAAATACATTCCCAATTAATCTTATCTTGAAATTTTTCAATAAATTCTTCTGTTACTTCCTAATACTATATAGAAATATATTCCCAATCAAACTTATCTTAAAATTTTTCAATACATTCTTATGTTAATTCCTGATGTATAATAGACAAACGTTTCCAATCAACCTTACCTTAAAACTTTTCAACAAATTCTGCTCTTAATTATTGATATTTCAAAAATATATTTCCAATAAAATTTATCTTAAAACTTTCCCAATAATGTTAGATTTTGAGAAACAATTTTCTAGTCAATCTTATCTTGAAAAAAAAAACATAAAATAGCATCTCTAGGATTTGAAGGTTCTATAAAATACTTTTTCCATTACTTTTTAATTTATCGTTTTCAAAATCACATTCTAATATCACAACGAGTTCATATCCTGCGTCTTTTATCATATTACCTATTTTTATTGTTTTTTCACGCAAATTTTTCATACACATTTGGTTATGCATATTTACTGTGCTTTCGTTAAAACACCTTGTATATCCATGCCAATGACATTAACGAAATTGAAGGGCAGTATGTTCATAAAATCCATCTACTTTATATGTTTTATTATTTATACTCATTTTTTCTCTCCTCCATTTAGAGAACGTTGTATATTAATATGTTTTTGAGACAACTAATCTAACTGAGCAATTGAAACATGTTTATATTAAAATCATAATAAAATTCATTTAAACTCTCATAAATTATTAGGATTTTCTAGCTAATTTAATAAAATTTTTATATCTTCTTCACTGTTTTCAGAGGTAGAAATGTAATTTGAATATTGTACATATTGAACATCTTTAGAAAAATTTGTATTCATTGAGGCCTCATAACCAAATTTTCATTATGTGTCCTAGGAAATTTTGTAAAAGATTTAAGCATTTTCTTAGGTGAATCACCTTTATTTCTTTCATAAATATATTTCATACAATAAAAACCACATTTTACAGAAGCAGGATGTTGTAAAAAAGCATCATTATAGGCTATATATCTTGTTATAACCAAAGTTTTCCACCAAAAAAGTTCTTAATAAAGTAAAAAAAAAGTGAAAGCAGTTCCTTAAGTGCGGGTAGTAATCACCAGGGTTTCGAACCGGAACTGAACCGAAAACCGAAAACCGGAAAAAACCGTTATTTTGGTCGGAACGAAAACCGGAACTGGACCGAAAAAAAATATCGGTTTATTTCGGTTCGATATATCTTTCAGTCATTTTGTTACTGTTACCAACTTATCAATATTTTCTAATTTAACGTCAACTTTATAATTATCATTACATGTATACTGCTTCTCGATTTCCTATTTTGATATTCACTAGTATTTTTCTGTTTCAGTTTCGCATGAAACTACTTGTAGAAGACATATTTAATTCAGTTGATTAAACTAGAAGTATAGATGATTTTTTAAGAAAAATATCGAGTTATATTTTATTTTTCACATCTCAGCATGCGATCATCCACGGATGTTTGTATAGACTGTTTAGATAGACAAACCAGCTGCTCAGTAGGAAGTATGTGATGTACGCGTACTAATACGTGTCTTTGTCTAATTGGTCAGGAGACGTAAAAAGGCTAGTGACAGTCGGTATTAATTCCTGGAGACTAACTACAATGGTCAACTAGAAGTATTTAGTCAAGTAAAGAATAAATAAAAAATAGCGTGTAACTCTCAACCGGCTCTCTATTCTTTTGTTTTGCGCTCCAAACTCAGTTGCGCCCCTGACGGCCACCTTTTTCGCCAAGTCCTCATACGGCTCTGTCTTCTGATGTTGAATTACTGATAACGTAAGTACCAGTGTATTGATTTTTAAAATCTATTTGTTCTGTATACTAATAGCACATTTTCTCAGACTATATTTTAAAATTTGTCTATGATTTGTTCGATATTGTCTTTAGGGTGAATATTTAGTTACATTTCAAATTGAAATAGAATTTATGATTATATGCTTCAAATTCATGTTTTCATTTCAATAAATGCAAAATTCTTCATGAGCATATCAGTGGAACTTTTTAAAACCAATTACTGGGTACTCGGCCGAGTAGTAAATGACCGAGTACTCGGTACAGCACTAATTATTACTTAATTTATATTTGAGGGGCAGACCCTATTCTATAGCTATAATTTAATAACTGTATATTTTTAAAAATTTATTTGATCTATTTATTTTTTTTTCCTTTTCGTTTTTAGAATGGGGAGAAATAAGACAAATACTAGCAGGGATTTTTTCACATATCACAAAACAGAGAATAAGAGTATTTGTAATATATGCGACACTTCTATGATTGGAAATCATGCTGCCAATTTAGAACGACATTTAAAAAGACATCATAGTAATGAATTTAAAACTGTACAGCAAAAAAAGAAAATTAAGTTGAACATAAGAGATGAAGCTACTCCAAGTACCAGCGGATCCAGCGGTTCACAAGAAACTTTGGATAAATACGTAAAATCAGAATTTTTGAAAGTAAAATTAAACAAGGAAATAGTCCTTAAAGCATGTATTGAACTTATTACTGTTAATGGCTGTTCATTTGAAATGTTAGAATATTCAGGATTCAAAAAGATTTTGAACCCAATTGTTAATGCAATAGGTAATCATTTTTCAGTAAATTCTGAAAATATTAAATTATTAATACCAGAGACAGCTGTTAAAATTGTCTCTGAAATAAGTACAGCACTCGAAAAAAAAGTAATTTCCTTAAAAATTGACATAGCTACCAGATTAAATAGATCAATTTTGGGAATCAATGCTCAGTTGATAATAGGCGGAAGAATAAATTTGTTTACTTTGGGAATGACAGAGTTGAAAGATAAACATACTGGAATTTATATTAAAAATATGGTTGAAAAAGTACTAGAAAAATATAATATCGATATTCAGCAAATTTATTCAATTACTACGGACAATGGAGCTAATATGATTTCATTTGTCAACTTATTAGGATCCGAAATTGAAGACGAAGTTATCGAAATGGAAAATGAAAATTTCGAAACTAGGGATCACTTTGAAGATGGAGTATTTTTTGATCACAACTTTTCTTTTAATAAACTAATCGGAATAAGATGTGCTGCACATACATTGCAACTAGCAATTAAAGACTCTATAAAAAACGCCGATTTCAATGAATTTATTTCTGATGCTAGGGGGTTGGTGAAAAAGCTGCGCATTCCATCTCTTATGTTAAAATTTAAAGACGTTAATACTAAAAGACCAATTTTGGATTGTCCAACTAGATGGAATAGTACATATAATATGTTAAAATCTTTATTGGAATGCAAAGATTTTAGCTCATCTTTAGCGGAACATAATTTAGATTACTATTTTGCAGACAGTAAATGGGTGAAATTAAAATTAATTGTTGATACCCTACAACCCCTAACGGAAGCAACTTTGAAACTACAAAGTGAAGAATTAACTTTAAGCGATTTTTACGGAATTTGGACACATTGCAAAATAAAGTTACGAAATTTTAAAAATTTCTTTGCAGATATTTTATATAATCAGTTATCTGACAGGGAAGCATTGTTAATAGAAATTGATAGTTTAGTAGGAGCAGTTTATTTGGACCCGCGTTATCAAATTTTGCTTTCCACGTCACAAAAGGTACAGGCTGTGCAACATTTAAAGAATATTTGGAACAAATTACAATTTTTTGAAAAGTCCATTTCAATAGTAAACGAGGAAACAAAATCTTCTACTGAAAGCGATGAAAATGAAGACGATTTAGAGACTTTTTTAAAAAGTAAAGAATTGGCAATAATAAAAACACATAGAACCTCTATTTCTACCGAGATTGACATTGAATTCATTTTAAATAATTTTGACAATGTACGAAGGCTTGATATAAAGCATAATATTTTAGATTTCTGGGAAGAGAATAAAATTACATATCCGCACTTGTATAAGATTGCAATGGTGGTTTTGGCAGCTCCAGCTACACAAGTTAGTGTTGAAAGAGCGTTTTCAGGTTTGAAATTTATTCTCCGAGACAACAGAAGTAATCTCAGTGAAACCACGTTAGAAGATATATTAATAATTAGAGGCAATTTTCATATGTTAAATAAATAATATATTTTTTACATAATTATTGCAAGGCCAAGTGCACGATGTGAGAGTCAAACGACGAATGTGGGTAATCATGAACCTAGTTGTCAAATGCGATTTTGATAATGGATAACAATGCCAATGCTCGCCGTCCTCTGCTCACCGCTCTTATCGTACCTGCTGTTTGTATCAATTCACATAGTGTACCAATTAAAAAAAGAATAAAATCTTCTAAATTTTGATAGAATTACATTTTTTGTTTATGATAGAATTATATTTTTAGTACAAATAAGAATATACATAAAATGAAATTATTCATTTGGAACTGAAACGAAAACAGTTATTTTTGGCGGAGCGAAAACCGGAACTGAACCGAAAACCGTTATTTTTGGCGGAGCGAAAACCGGAACTGAACCGATATTAATTTTTAGTTGAACCGGAACGAAAACCGGAACAAAAAAAATTACGGTTCGAAGCCCTGGTAATCACCATCCAAATCTATGATTTTCTGCCAAATTTTTGGTAGTCAAAGCCTTCGTCCCAGAAACTAGGTGGCCGCGAGTCCAAAACGGATCAACTCATTTCGGACGTCCGGTGCAGAATGGAAGATAGTACCAGCAAGATGAAGCTGCAGGTGTGAATAAAGGTAGAAATCCGAAGAAGAGATGTCGGGGCTATATGGTGGATGTGGCAAAAGGTCCCATTCGAGTCCGTACAGAGTCCAGCTGGTGAATGCAGACACATGCGGTCTTGCATTACCTTGATGGAACATTACCTTTTTGCGCAGGAATTCAGTTCGAAGTTTTACCTTGATAGCAGAGTCAACACGGACTAGCATCTCGTTGCACACCTTACTGTCAAGGGTCTTACCTTTTTCCAGATACTCTCTGTGGATAATATCATGGCAATCCCACCAGATATAGAGCATGACGTTTTTGTTACACAAATTGCGTTTTGCGACGCTGCCGAAAGGCTCACCGGGCGCAAACCAACCCCCTTTTCGACCTGTGTTGTTGAAGTAAATCCACTTACCATCACAAGGGACGATCCGGTCCAGAATTTTGTCCTTGTGTTGATAATTGAGATTAGTGCAGGCCCGGACTCTGCTTGAGTCAGCTCATGCAGCACTCAGCGATTAAACTTGTATGTCAAGTTTATGCGATACACAGCACGACTAATGGGTATAGCACTAACATCTAACTCTTTAGAAACCTGTTCAGTGGTTGCATACTGATCTTCTTCCACAAGTTCTCATCAAGATCAGTAAGCCGGCCACAGCGCTCCTGCTTCTTGAATGTCATAATCCTTATTTTTTAACTTTCTGTACCAAACCTTCACAGTGATCATATGATACCACATTATACCTAAAGCTGTACGCATGATTTGGTGACATTGTGTAGCTGACTTTTGCAATAGAACTGAAAGTAAATGATGATTCTAATCTGGTAGCGTGATAGTTCCATTTCAGACACCTTGTACTCAATGTTAACGATACTTTTTTCCGAATTTCACAATGCAGTGTTCTAAAGAAGTCTCTTTCTTTCAAATGTCAAAAATCGTTTCACAAAATATGATTAGACGCGCCAACGCGAACTGTTTGAGCAGACGATATTTGCGGTGGCTGGAAACTTTCGTTAAAACGATATATTTTTATTAGTGCAATTTGAATTTATTGTGCAATTTTGAAGGATTATCAGGAATAAACTTTTTTATTTTATTTTTACCTAATTTATATTCACCAAAAGGATTAAAATATTCTGTGCATTTTTGCGATCGTTATAATGACTTAATGAGTTCCAGGACCTGGAGATACATCTAAATTAAAAACTCCATTTTCAGATTCTTTAATATTTTCAGGAAATTTATCTGACATAAAAACGCCAGTAAATCCTTTCCCATTTTTTATATTTTCTTCAGTCATTTGTCCCAAAATTCCCATCATTGGTATGCTCCTTTTCCACGTTTATTTCTTTGCCTTTTAATAAAACTTTTTCAGACAAATAAGAATTTATACCACCTACTGCTCCTAATCCTTATTATGCTAAAATAGGTAGAAAACCTCCAAATACATCTGATTGTCCTTTCTTTAAATTATTTAAAATTTTAAAAATTCTGGATTTTCTTTCAAATTTGATTTTTTATTACATGAGTATGAAGGTGTTCCAGATCCAAACGTCCAATTTTCTGATATTTGAGGTGTAAGTGGTAGTTTTAGTTTTAAATGTATCATAAGGATATTAAGGACTTCTGGTTAAATTCAATTTAAAATATCTTTAAATAATGCACTACCCTAAGACATTTTTTTAATTCTGAGTGTTTCGCTTATTGTAATTCTTTTTACAATATTAATTTGATTAATGTTTTTTTTTTTTTTTTTTAGTTATAAATTATACAAAGATTCATGTTTTCGTATTTTAAATTTTAAAAACTAATTTTGTATAAAATACGTCTGTATAATCTAACTTTTTATACATTATCCCGCACCCTCACCTATATTTAAGAAAATCTTATACTCCTAAAAAATTAAAACGGAAAGTTTGACTCTTGAACGACGAAAATTGACCGAGATATTTAGTTTTAAAATTTCGGATTTTTGATATCATTTTCAATTTGCATTGAGGGGTCAGTTGATAAATAAATTAGAACAATTCTTGATTGAATTTTGCTTTTAAATGCGACTGAATAATATTCTTTTGTGATTTACTAGTGCCTTTAATGTATAATCTGGTTACATTTGGTATTCCTAAAGAATTTACACACAAGTAATTTATAAGTTTTCAAACTCTAAAATTGCGTTATCAGTATTACCGTGCAGTTTTATTACTTCAGAATCGTAATCTAGTAGCCATGGAAAAAAAAATATTAGATTAAACGTTTTTTCATTTGCAATTAATGCAAATAATGTTACTAGTTGGCTACGTGCCAATGTGAATTCTGTCAGTATGTTCTAGAACAGGAGTTCTATTAAGGTTCTGTGGTTAAAATCTCCATTAAAAAAATATAGATTAATGCTTTTCCCGATAGTTTGCACAGAAGTGCTCGTCACTTAATCTATTAACAACAAAGACCTTTTCTCTTAACTGATATTTTATTTTTAGTTACGTAGAAATACAAATATTTGGCTCTTCAATTTGCATACGAACCGCTGAATATGATATATGATTTACAACAACTTTAATAGCAAATATCTCGCTGCTGCATTTTTTTTTTTTTTTTTTCTGTAAGCAGATTTTAATTTGCTAATCTGTCCATCTCTCAGATAAACTTCCTTTTTTATATAATGACTCATTTGTAAAGGATGAAAACCTAATGAGGAGAGAAATTGATAATAATATTCTTTCTTTTCATTATTTAGATATACCACCATTTTTATTTAATTTATTTACGAATGCAACAATTTCTTTGTATAATTTGGTAGATATACTTCCTTTACATATTTTATCAGTTATTTTTTTTAATATCTAACCGATAGGCCGTATTTCATTTCTCTGTCATTATTCAAAATATATATTAAGCTATGTAAATTTGGAGCAAATGAAACAGGGTGCACAGACATGCATATATAGACATGCAAACATGTGCATATAATTGTGCGAAACATGCTGTACGGAAAATCTTGTATTGTGAATTTTTATTAGTATAATTTATTCTTGTGTTGGGTTAGAATGGACGCAGTGTTTTCATACGGAGCCATTCAAGGATGATGAAGTTCATATAATGTAGTTAACAAGCTTATTACAATTTATTCTTGAAATTTTGATTCATATATAAAGTTATTAATAAAAACTACATTAGAGAAGAAAACTGGTTAAAACACAACTTCAATTACTCTTAAATTTGATATTTTATTTTTAAATGCTTTTTTTTTTTTTTTTTTACTAAAAATAGAAATTATTTTCATAGATTCAATGTAATTAGTTATATAAATTAATTCAATGGTTTTCTAAATACATGTCAGTTCAATATAATTTTTATAAAAAAGACACATCTGACCGCATGACGTTTCTTTAGGTTAAAGACATAAAACACATATAAAATCATTTGTTTACAATCAGTAAAAGCAAATATTAAAATCAACTACCTGTTGCAAAACAATGAAATAATGTTTACAACAATCAGCAGCTTCTACTTAACGTAAAAAAGAATTTTTTTTTTAGTTCACATTTCTCAACAGCAAAATAGCGTTTGATTTCATGCGGTGAGGGTGCTATAAAGTTTTCCTTAAACACGAAGCTACAATTTGTAAATTCGATTTGTCAAATCAAATGCTGTGCATGACTAAATGATCCGTTTTTAAAATTCTTTTTGCTTCAGTAATATATCTTCATGAATGAAATCAAATCTCTCTCTTAGAAAATCTTAGCAACTCCAATTTCAGATGCATAAGGTCAGATCACAAATAACGTTCTTTAGCCGTCACGTAAATAAGTGGAAGCGGTGAACTATAGGTGAACTGAATCACGTATAACTTGTTATTGTATAAATAAGACATTGTAGTTGTTATATTTTATTGGAGGAACTCTCCAAAACAGGAGTATTGGGAAGCAGCGTATGTCTCCCCAATGTTCTATTGTGGGAGACATGTTTTTCTGGGACATTGCCATAGTCATTTTTTGGAGGTCTCTTCTTCTTTCTAGTCCTATCCTGGCACTCCTGAACTCTTTTTATCAAGCACTCCGTCCTTTCTATCCAATAACAATACTACAGCTTTCAACCATAGACGCCACAGCTATTAACATAACTTCAAGCACATACAGCGGAAATCCAATCTTGCGGCGACTATCGCCGCTTGAATGCTACGTGACTATTCATGACCGTATTCCGTACCACATACCAGTACAGTTTGTTTTGGGGAAAAAATATTTTTTTAGCACTTGATTTGGCTAGAGTTTACCATCAAATTCCTGTAAACCCGGACGGCGTGCGTAAAACAGCTGTCACTATCCCATTTGGATTATCTGAGATCCTTAAAACCCCTCTTAGTTTGCAAAACACATTCCAAACATTTATTCATCAAGTTCTTTCTGGCGTAGACTTTTGTGTTCCTTACTTTGATGATTTTCTTGTGGCTTCAGCAAATGAAGACGAGCACGAGAGAAACCTCCGTTTGATATTTGAAATACTACAAAAATACAGGTTAAAAGTGCCTCCTTCTACATATATTATGGGAAAGTCATCAATATCATTGACTGCACCTATGTTTTCTCACGAGATCATTGAGCTTCTTATCAAGTGTTATAATGCTAGTGAACTAATTTTGCAATTTAGAGTTTCATACCTATATCACGCGACCTGGTGAATAAATGGAAATTTGACTATCAGTTTCGACAGACGTCCAGCCCCGTACCCAAGTACTCTATTGATTACACCGTTCATCTCCCGAGAGTAAGAATGAGTTTTATTTCTCTCCTTTGAAATACATATATGTCACATTCTCATCCTAGTTATTGTTGTGCGAAACTTTCATAACAATACTTTATCTACTTTAAAGAAATGCAGTGTGAAAAAAATCACTTGAATATAGACTTAAAGACCATAATTTTTATTCATATTGTAGTATGACAACTAAATTTTAAATTAGAACAGAACATTACTGCAATTCATACATAAAGTTTTCTTTTGGCTTCAATAAAGAGGCAAAAACGTTTTATAAAACTTTGCATTATGTGCTACAAATCATTTATTAAATTATTCACCATTATTTTTGCAAAGAATTTTTTGGGGATGTCAAATTTTTACTTGGTTTGCCGCAAATCTTTCTCTCTAAGATGGACCATACAGAATAATCCCTCAACTTTAAATCATGGAACTAAAATGTGCTTTATGAAAAATATGGAAAATAAGCTTTGCACTATTATTGAATACCTTTATGCTAATCCAGAATCTTTCTGGAAGATCTATGTTTGGTTTCCAATGTGCTTAAGTTCCAAGGCCATCCCACTGACCAAAAAATCTGTCACTATGCCTCAAAGGAGTCAGCTCAATGGAAAAACATTTCTTAGAATAAAACAAATTTCTGCCATTGATCTCACCTACAACCCTAGATCTTTCAAGTCCTGTTTTATATTTATTTTCATAAGTTAGCCTCTGCACTTTTTGGTTTACTAAAGCTAAATATCCAAGCACTATTTTTTTAAACAATCAAACATGATGTATCGATTTGCATCTACTACTACTACTATGTCTACTACCCTTGCCTATTACTATTATGCCTTTTTTTCCAGTTTCCAGTCTGCTCTATGATGGACAAGTGGAATTAGGATACCTGAATACGGAAAAGCGTGCTATAATAAATTTTAAATGCTGCTTGATGGTATAAGATACTGTCAGTTTTAGCACTCTTTTACAGATGACGAATTTGCACTTAATAATACAAAGAGATTTAAAATGTTAGTGGTGGACTTATTATATTTCCTTCCAAATTACATCAAAATTATTTCTTCTCATCATATAATATGAGAGTTCATACTTTAGATTTCATCGCAAAGGAAAAACTTCTGAAATTTATATCTTCAGCTCAATAAAAAAACACATAAATCATAAAATATGAATAAAAAATTTAATTAAAATCTGTAAAAATACATTTCTCGATAATAGAAACAGTATATACATAGAGAAGAAAGTGAAGGTTGATAAAATAAAATGGAGTATTTGGGACAATGAGAAAAATCATTTCCGGCCATACAAGCTGAACACACACACACACCTATATATATATACCTATATATATACCTATACATATATATATATATGTATATAACTGTGTGTGTGTGTGTGCTATACAGATACAATGGCTGAAATATGTAAAAATGCATCACATAAAAATAAATTATTTAATGTTAAAACCATATGTAAATATTCTTCAAAACAGGAAAAAATTAAAATTCAAACCAAGTTACAACATGAAGAAATGAAAAATGTTTTCAATAAAAGTAACAAAAGATGTACATTTATTAGTGTACAATTGGATGACTTAAATTTATTTCTCTAAAAAAATAGCTTTTCCATATTATCTTATTCACTTTCTGTGGTGTTATACAATGAAAGCTAAACAAAAAGAACATAGCACAAACTCTTAAAAAGCAATATAAATTCAAAAAGCAATTATTCAAAATTCTCACTTCCCTTCAGAAATTAAGCCCATTAACAGGAAACGAAGATTTTTCATTCTTCAGCACAAAATTAAACAAGTATTTAGGAACAAATAATGTACAATAATAAGGCACTAAAAATTTTCATATACAACAGCAGATATAAATAAAGAAATAATTAAATTTTAAAGAAATTAAGGAATATTCTGTCTCTTGATTAAGTAAGAATTTTCGGCAAAAATGTGCTTCTATGTTCATTATCATTTTCCACTTACGTATACAATGAATTCTAACTGCAATTCACAATTTAAAAACTAGCAAAATTTTAACAGATTAAAATTTTATATGCCATAACTAAATATAATACATGTGAAAAAAATCTGATGCAAATATGATGTTCTAGGCCTAAAAGTGGCCCGGCAGTATAATTCAGAGAACACAGTTACTTCATTCCAGGGTGTAATTCTGATGAACTGGCTAACTGCATGGCCATTTTTGTGGATTTACCCATATTTAACATGGATATGAGTCAGTTTCCCTTAAAAGTTCTCCACAAGGCATCCCTCCCTTTGGAAAATACTATTGTCTGCTTTGCTGTAATTAAAAAAAAAGGTTCTGGGCCCTCAAAAATCTTAAAATAGAACAGTTATTAATTTGATTCCCTTCTGAATTAAAGATTTTATGAAAACTATGCTGGAATAATTTTATTATGATAGTCACTTAATGAGTTTAATAAAACGAAAAATATTCCTATGTTTTTTAAAAAGCTCACGGAAATGCTTGTATGGCAGTTCTATTTATAATATACAATATTATTACCAAGTCACGTTAGAAATAACACATACATCTGCTTTAGGGCTATTGACATTCCTTAAAACATTCATGATATAATGCCTAATTTTATATCTGTTTTAAACCGGCCTATCGCAAAGTTTTTGACATCTTGAATCGTCTAAAAACTCAAGACTCCATAGAATCATACAAGAGAATAGCAGTATCAGAGGGCGCACAATCTGGCAAATAAGGTAGCCATGGCATGACAAGCGTCAGTTTCTGATCAAAGAAAGTGAAGAATTTTTCTTAAAATGTCCTTTATTCAAAATGCAATATAACGTCAATCGGTCAAAAGATCTTTTGACTTCATACGTAAGTGCAAACTATGATGTTCTGTAAGATGTCTTTTCCTCCATAAAAGGTAAACGAACGGCATCTGACAATCAAATTAAATTACCGCAAGTTTCGTGTATGTGATGTGACTTTTCTGTAAACTTAACAGATGTGTATGAGATGCCAGCACTAGAAATATATAAATTTAATTTTTACAATATATGAATGTAACCTGTATCATACTCTGAAGGGGTGGAGAAAAACCTATATACAGCTACAACTGCTATGATATAGATTAGCAGTTCTGCTTAGCACTGAAGTTCATAAGCAATAACATTAGACTGTAAAGCATAATTAGAACACATATATATACGATTAAATTTCCACAATAAACATAAGAGGGAAAGTCAAAAATTATCTGCACTCTTGTTTTTTCAATTTATTTACACAAAAGTAGGGTCTGGAAAAGAATGTTTACTTTTTATATACTTTTCTTCCTTTTCAATCCACTTGGTCCATGGGTTCACAAGCTTCCGTGTTCCATCCAAGAAGGTTTACTGGTTGGTCACATAATTATTTATGAAACACTTATCATATTTTGTACCTAGAAAATCAATGGTCTTATAAAGCATATTTGAGTAGTCCAGAAAGATGACAGTCACAGAAGGGGCAAGTTCTGAGTTACAGGCAGTGTTCCACCACTCTAAAACCTAAATTACTTAAGTAGCATGGCATCTGTCTGCATGAATTCCATGGCTAGCTCTCTTGACAATTAACTTGCATAGATTTTATGGAAGCTGAGCTCATCGTGGTTTGATAGCAGAAACATTATTAATCAGTCGAGAACATGCTACTGACTGATGGCAACTCGTTGGTACACCATCATCATCTCTTGAACTTGTTGGAATCTCATCAGTGGTTAATGCGCATTCTGCTTTCTCTTCTTACATCATGCTTGTCTGGTCCGTTTAAAACGTCTTGTTCCACATATACACACTTCTAAGCAGAACACTGTCTGCATATAGTGTTGGAAGCCTCCAATGATTTTTAGCTCCTCACATAAATTCTAACCAAAAAATCTGATCGCTGATCTTTGTTCTGCAGCGACGCACACTGGTAGAGGAGTGGCGATGACACACTGTCATAGCAACAAGGAAAAATGATGCATTCAAGATCAAACTCTGATCATGTGACCCCAGCAGTACCAAGTATGCATGCACAGAAGGCAGAGTGATCAACGTAAGTATATATTATGGTGAAATTGCAAATAATTTTTGGGTTTCCCTCATACATTATAGGGTATCAAGACACGTTAAAAATAAAAGTGAAAAAATCTATTCAAAAATTTCAACCTTGACATATATTATAGCTATAATAAATTTACTCAATGCATTACAAATTAACACTGCAGAGTTGCAACCCTAATTCAGAGTTTTCAATTGTTTTTCCTTTGCTTACTTAACATAAAAATTTTAGTTTTGGCTACATTCTGTTACTTGGAGGAAAATTAAAATGTAATGTCTTCTAATAAATTTTTATTTAAATTTAAAAGTTTCCGCAAAATTTAAAGTAAAAAAAATTCCATTTAATGTTACATTCTATCTGATTACTATTACTACTACTACTATTATTATTATTACTATTGTTATTATATACAGTTATTATACATATGTATATATATAATTATAACCATTTATTCAATTAAACTGCAGTGGTTAATGTGTAATTAAGGATAAAATTATTATTATTTTTTGTTTTCTGTGAAATAACAGCATTTTATTTGCTATATGCAATCATTCTCATCTGTCACACTAAACCACTGTGGCTAATAGATTTAACATGACAGCAGTTAAAGTCTATAATCATAGCTAAAAATTTGGAAAAGTTTAGAAATAAAATAAATTTACTGACAATAAAATTGACAACATTAAAAGACATGCAAGTTATTTATAACAAATTATTATTAAATTACTAAGAAGCATATTAACATACCAGTCACTGTTTGCTATAGTTTTCATATTTCTAGCTAGCTATTGGCTTCAGCAACAATTTTTTTTTTTTTTTTTAAATGCACAGTTCTTCTAAACACAAACTACAAATTTAGAAAAGAGAGAGAAAAATGTCTCAACTGAAAATAAATATCAATCCCTAACAATTTTTTTTAATTTGAAATTTACAAAATTATGTCAAAGAAAAAGTTATTTTGACATGTGATTATATTAAATTGTAGGAAATGCTTATTATGAATATATCTCTAAATTTTCAACAATAAATACATTGCAATATCAAAATCATTCTAATATAATAATTAAAATTCAATACACGTTATAATAAAGGCAATAAATATGAAATGCATTCATCTTTAGCAAAAATAAATTAACAATATAAAATCTGTCTTCATAAAAGTTTATAAAAAAATTTACAACAATGGCAATTACATGTTTAGTAACTTTCAACAGGTGACTGCTTTTAATTTTTTATCGAAGCAAATTATGACAGAGTTCCTTATTCAAGATTTTTATAAGGAAAACAAAACGAATAAAATAAAATCTGTGTGGCACTTTTGCTTAAAAAGAATATAAAATACTATTTTTGATTTAAATTGCAAAACCGAAAATTAAAAAACATGTTAAACTTTAACATGATTATACATAACTAAACTTTAACATATTTAAATTCAAACAAAACCAAACACACATAGAAACAAAAATACAAATAAATTAATTATGAAAAACAGCTAAGAAATTTAACACATTGCTAAATAATTTTTCAGCCATATATTTCAGCCAACTACCTTTCTGATTTTCAGTGAAACTTACCTTGCAGAATCTTAGTTAAAATCTTAAACAAATTTAGAATGAATGATTATCTTTAAAACTTCAATGCAGATATTCAAACATGTGCTTCAATTAGGATATCATCGAAGATACATATTTGTATTAGAACATCATGCCAACAATGAAATACCCTCTCACAAAAATGGTAATCAAAAGTTCTCAGTCCAACTTCACTGTAAGGAAGTGAACTCTATTCCCTGATTTTATCCTTCAGTATGTTTTAAAAATAATGTTAAATAACTATTATATAACCATTAATAATTTATTGATTATTTTATCAAGTCTATTTCAAAACCATTAATAAAATTTGTGAATACGATATTAAAAAACGATTTTTGTATAAAATCCATTATTAAAAATATTAAACTGGCTCATATATGTATCATTATATGAAAATTTACGGTTTATTAAATAAGCAAAATTTATTTCCTTTAATAGCCATTAACAAATAGGTCATGCAATGGATGTTAATAAAACTTTTCCCATTCTATTTATATTCTCTTAAAAATTATGGAAATTATTAGCTTTCATCTTTCATTACTGAAGGAAGATTAAGTGATGATATTGTAGGGATTTATATTTATTTTAAATAACCAGTTAAATTTAATTTTAAGTTACTTTCCTATAAGCCTTCATTCCCCTAATTGTCAGCGCCAGAATATTTAAATTTGGTAGTGCACAAAAGAAATGCAAATTCTACCAATGGGAGAAAAAGTTTAAATATCGACGATCCAGTAAGGAAAGTTAGAGGGAGTCTGGAAAATCTCTGTGCGTGCTTATATGCAAGCTTGGGCTTAGCACTTATCGCTGGTTAGATGTGGCTTTATAGCTATTCTCTTGCTGCCACTAGACTCATCTATGCGCTGTAGGATACAGGATTGTACGAACCCTGTAGTTTAATGCTACTACTTGTGAATAGCTCCAATTTTGAGTTTGATTCTAGTGCTTCAGTTACCGCCCAAGCAGAGGTGTAGTATGTTAGCATCAAGTTGGGGCATGGTATATGATTTAAAGAGTTTAATAAAGGGCAGTTTCAACCCTTCTTCGGTGCAATCACTATTTCTGCAGATTCTACACAACAGATAGACAGTAGAACCTTACAATGTAATGAAAACTTACTTACAAAATTCTTTAAAAACTCAATCCATAAATAAGGGAGTCCAGTGAATTTCAGATTTCCAGATATAAATGTCATTCATTGCCTGTCCACAATTTTACTTCAGATTATACATTATTTACAATCTAATGGGATATGAGAAATGCTAAATTTTGTGATGCTAGTCTACTTAGTTTTTTTTCTGATATATTGAAAATATTTGCAGCAATAACCTTTATACTAAGAATAAATCACTGAAACAAAAACTGATTTTTATGAGTCTGAATAATAAGGAAGACCAGAAAACAATGTTGTATTTGTGCATAACAACATTTTTTAATACCAATCATTTGACTGCATATGATAAAGTTGTCCAAAATAATTTTGCACATGAAAGTGACTTTTCTTTTGTTTTACAGGTCAATTTCATTATTTTAACATTTCTTTTTAAATCATCAAGCTCCGAAACCAGAAGAGCAGCATATTCAATATTCACTGTCAAGTTCTGAAAAGGTAGTAATGCCAAAAAAGGTAAAAAAAAAAAAAATTTGTGATGTTTATGCATTAGCATTAAAACTCTGTAAATACCAAAGACAGTTTCAGAGACTCAGGCCATGCAATTTTGATCTTTTTGACCCATCTCATTCAAAAACACCAGTGTCCTTCAATAATGATGTTTTATGGGCAGAAGTGGAATCAAATCAAACCAAATCAATCTTTGTTGAATTATCGAAGAGTCATTGGATAAGCTTAACATATTTTCATTAACCATTCAAGAATACATGACACAGATTGGTAAAGTTAACAGAGGTGTTTAGGTTCCACACACTCAGAAGAAAATAAAGCTAATCATTCAGTCACCTGTAATTTGTTGCAACAATATAATCCAAAAGCATTTCTTGATCGTGTGGTGACTTGAAATGAGAAATGGGTCCTTTATGACAATCCCACACATAAAAGACAATGGCTCTCTCCAATCAAAGCCCATAAGCTACCCCAAAGTCAGGCTTACAACCTAGAAAGGTAATGTTGAGTGTTTGGTGGAATGCTCCAAGATAATTTATTTTCAGGTAGTAGAATCAGGTCAAACCATAAGTGCAGACTTATCCAACCCTTGCTAACAGAAAAAGCATCATTTTACAGAATGACAATGCAAAACTAAACTCTGAAAGAAAGACTGGATAAAATCAAAGAACTAGGATGGGAGATGTTACCAGACCACTTTATTCATTGAACATTCCACCCTCTGATTACCATTTACTTAGGTCATTATAACACTCCTTAAGTTGAAAACAAAATTTAATGTGCAAATCAAAAATAGTCTTTAAAAAAAATCAAAAACCATTTTTATCCTACAGACTGGAATTGAAAATCTGCCACTAGGAAGAAAAAATTATTGAAAATGAGGTTGATTGTTTCAACACAAAAATACATTATAAAATTATTTGTTCTAAATTTAATGAAAAATGTAATATTACTTTCTGGTCCCCCTTATAATTTATGTTTGACAGCTTTTAGCAAAAATCAACATTGCACCTTTCTAAAATTATTCAAAAAAAAGAATTAATCAAAAGTTAATACAAAATAAACAGTAGAGAATAAGATGATATACAGATTTGATATAGAGAACCAATATAATCAATCTGCTCAGCTATACTGCAGGGTCAAATTTTACAGGGAAATCCAATATTAACCATACCTCTTCATGCATATAGCTTGATATTCATACTGAAAAAAATTGCATATGTGAACAAAGTGAAAAGATATTTGTTCATAAGTCTTTATAAAGGTGAAAAGAAAAAAGAATGTATAGTGGAACCTCGATCATTCATTTTTCAAGAGGATGAAAAAAATCAAAGAATGTGAGAAAATGATTAAACAAGAAAAATATTACACATTATAAATAAGTAACATATTATAAATAAATAATTGTTACTTTAAATATGCATACTCTTATACTAGTAAATTTTTTTTTAAATGTCGTACACAGTCCATTGTGTCAATTCACATTATCAATTTTCAAGACATTGTTATGGTAAAGATAGCATTCATTCTATGCATAGAAAAATGCTTAAAGTTCTATAAAACTTTGTTAATCTTGGTGAAGAGGCAAATCTTATGGTATTTTCCATCTTCAATTATACGTCTTCTAGATGAAAAATCAAAACTAATCTTGAATCCTAAAAATAACATGGAATAAATAACTGAAAAAACACAGTTATTGCAACTTAACAATGAAGTAACATTCAGCACTGATGCTTATAATACAGATTCAGAACTGAACATCACATGCGAAACTTCACTGTGCTGTCACATTATAGTTCAGAAAGAAGGTAACACAAATATTTACTACGTATTTCACTTAATTATTTTTTACCCAAATGATACATGTGGGTTCTGTTAAGAATGTGATTTACAAATACACAGTCCAGTCACATTAATGTGACCACCACGTACTTTCCATGTCAGAGTTAAATAACCAGAAGGCAGGTGGCAGCACAGTGCAGTTGAGCGTATATAAAGGGTGTGTGAGGGCTTCGGAAAACATTTCAATCGTTGGCGTAATGCAGAAACGAAGCGATTTATCCGACTTCCAAAAGGGCATGATCATTGGCTTTCGGGCCAAGGGTGGAAGAATTTCCGAAACGGCTGAGTTTGTGAACTGTTCGTGTGCCGCCGTGGTAAAAGTGCACCGTGCATGGCAAAATGGGACTGTCCAAAATCAGCGACGTGGCAAATGTGGTGCACCACGGGCCATAGATGACAGAGGCGAACGACGGTTGCGGAGATGCGTTCGGGCAGATAGACGGGCTACCGTTGAGCAACTGACCACCAAAATGAACCAAGGGGCTACCAAAAGTGTCTCCCAAAGTACTATTCAGCGAACATTGCTGCGTCTGGGCCTCCGAAGCAGACGCCTGGTTCGTGCACCTATGCTGACTGCTGTTCATCGACGGCGAAGGCTAGAATTTGCACGCCAGTACAGCAGCTGGACGTCCACTGAGTGGCGACAGGTTGCGTTTTCGGATGAATCGCGTTTTATGCTCCATCGGACAGATGGACGTTGGCGTATAAGGCGTGAAACCTCTGAAAGGAACCACCCTGCAACCATTGCCGGAACGGTCCAAGCTGGAGGCGGGAGCATTATGGTCTGGGGAATGTTTTCCTGGCATTCTCTAGGTTCACTGATCATTGTGGAAGGCACAATGGATCAATACAAGTACGCATCTGTCCTTGCGGACCATGTTCACCCCTACATGCGCATTGTTTTTCCTCAGGATGATGGCATCTTCCAGCAGGACAATGCGAGGTGCCATACAGCTGCCAGTGTACGTGCGTGGTTCGAAGAGCACCAGGATGAGTTTACCGTCCTCCCCTGGCCAGCAAACTCACCTGACTTAAACCCAATCGAGCATCTGTGGGACCATCTCGATCGAGTTGTTCGCGCCATGGATCCTCAACCGCGTAACCTAGCGCAGCTGGCCACGGCATTAGAGTCGGCATGGCTCAACATCCCAGAGAACACCTTCAGGGACCTATGTGACTCTCTTCCTGCACGTCTCGCAGCAGTCCGCTCTGCGAAAGGTGGTTATTCTGGCTTTTGACAGATGGTCACATTAATGTGACTGGACTGTGTAATTAAAGAAGGAAAACAATAGTTCAAGAAACGAAAAATGCAGGAATAAATAGCTTTATTTATAGAGAATTGCATTTGAGACTAGACATCGTAAACGATGCAAGTAACGAAAATGATCATTCGAGAAATGATAGATCGAGGTTCCACCAAGCCAAAATAAATTACAAAAGCATGTCTCTATTGACCGTGAAGGAGAGCTAGCTATCTAACTTTACAATTATAGGATGCATTTTTCTTTTAAGATCACTGAAATATGAGCAGCATTAAGGATGTATCTAAATTATTTGGCATTTCTGGGAGACAGGTTGGCCTCAAAGGCCTGACTGAAAAAAGTAATATACCCACAAAAACATTAAGAGGTTAAAAGTCTGTGCTGATAAAATAAACGAAATGGACGTTGGGTCTCAATAATTCAGATCTCATTGTAAGCAGTATATGCGTACGTGCGTACATCTGTGGTGCAATGTGAACTAAAAAATAAGTCCATGTAAACTACCTCTCATTATAAAAGGAGGGATAATTAAATATTTTAACAGGAATCAAAACTGGTAAATTACCCCTTCACAAATGCTTAATTTTACAACTGCTTTAATGAATTTCCAAACTTTGCTTGAAATATATCATTAAATAAGAATAACTAAATCACTAAACACACAGTTCACTGGATTAGTAGCCTTAAGACAATTAAATATTAATGATACTGACAGTCAGTGGCTATGGAACAAATTCCAGAGCAAAGTTTCAGCATCCAGAAGGCTAAAAGTTTGGCAGCATGCTGCATCCTTACACAGAGGTGAAACAAAATAGTCCATAAATTAACAATTGATTTCTGCTATAATATAAGAACAGAATTCACACATAGAGGTTTTATGCAAGAATACACATGTCATGTTTTCTAGTTATTTAGCCAGATACGGCAGGCTAGTTAAGTTTATCTAAACAGCATATCACAAGAATCAGATAACATAGATTACAATTTTTATAGTGTCCTGGATCAGATTTCAGAATGATCTATTGTAACTCAAAAGAATAAAGAACAAGATGAAGGAATCCATATTTTTTAAAAGCAAAATTCACTAAGGTAGTAATGATTAAGATTTTTACACAGAGTTCATTTAGGTTAGTCATACCAAGGACTTAGAAGAGAAGGGCTAGTTCATAGAGCTTTTCTGCAAAAACAGGTAGTAAAGAGTGATGATGTAGTTATGTTGACACTGACTGCAAAGACACAAATTGTGGCAAAACAATTTACATTATAAATTTGAGGGGGGGAAAAAAGCCTTAGAGAAACTATGCGTGAAAAAATAGCTATAATTTAGAAGAGAATATGCTATTACTGTAAAAAAGTTAATAAGAATTACTTAAAAAATTTAAAATGACAGGCAAAATACGCTGCAGTTTCGTTTCCTTAAAAGTTGCAAGTTTCTCCCCCTGTGCATTTCTTATTAAAAACACAAAGAAAAAAATGGCATTCATTATCTTTTCTTCTTCTGCTTACTAAATGGGAGAATTATATTACTGTTTCTAAGAGATAACTATAATAACAGCTTTTTAAAATTAGGCCAAAAAAAAAAAAAAAAAACCACCTTAGATTGGTAAAATAGGCCAAAAAAAAAAAAAACCACCTTAGATTGGTGTAGTTTTGAATATATATGTCAATTTTTTTCTCCTGCAGATAAAGAAGAGGAACTTATGTTTGACTGCCCTTGAAATCGATAGTTTTATTCAAAATTTATCATCTAATCTAAGATTGCTTTTTTGACTTAATTATAAGCTTTGCATTGGCATGTTTCTCTTCCAATTTGATATAACAGATATTTTTCAAATAATTGCCTAACTTACATCCACATATATACACATACATTATATTTAAATAAATACAAGATTGTTGTCTTAAGTTTGACAAAACAACTTTGCTCACAGTATATAAAGAGAATTAGTACTTAAATTTTCAAAAGATGGGCAAAGGAGGAAGGTCTTTTTTACGCGAAATTATTTTGAAGTTTTATACGATTACAAATTACCTATAATGCTGAACTAGCTTTGTTTTCTATAAATTATCAATGCATTTTTGTTTATTTGTGCAGTGAGAGCATTCAGCATTATTCGCATCGTCATTTGTGAATTCTATTTTAAAATCATTCATATCTGATTTATAATTCCTATCATCATTTTTGTAATCGGCTTAAAATAGACTTTATTCAAACGTAATTCGTGTTGCCTCTCAAAAGCACGCTGCATTATGTTTCTTTTCTTGGCACAAAATTGGATTTTAACAGTTTCTTTTCTAACAGTCCAAGCAACTGATTTTTCATATCATCCTCACAATCACTGCATAAAAAATGTTTGCTGCAAATTTTTGTTTCTTCATATTAATAGAACCCTGTCTTCGAAACATATATCCACTTTTTTTCCAAAAGCAAATTGTCCTCTGGAAAAAACATGAAATACAATATCCCTACCTTTCTAATTTCTCTCACGAATTTTATGGCACTTTGCTGCAGTACAAGAAAACATATCACACAAATGATACTTTACAACCGTGGTCTGAAACTTACATTGCACATGTGCCACTGCACAGTTTATAAGTATCAGAATGGCAGAAATTAAAAATAAGAAGGGGGATTTGTTTTAGCAAAACAAAATTTGTTAATTGCAAACTTTTTACTAGATATTTGTCAAGACATACAAATGAAAATAACGCAAAGAAAAATATCAAATTTATACTTATATTTTGCCTGAAATCTAAAAGTTGGTATCTACAAGAAATTTCTCTTGGTCACAATTTGTAATTCAGAGAGACAACAAAATATTAAAATTATCAGACTGGCATTTATTCAACTAACTGTACTGTATTGAAGTAACTACTAAATAACCTACCTTTAATTTAAATTTAAAAAGATATAAGAAAGCTTCCTAAGAGGGACAAAACTTAAGAATAAATAATGACACCTATTCTTTTTCATTTATTAATCAGATTTTTCTATAACGCATACAGAAAAAAAACATCTTAGTTTTTATGACACCCTTCAACTAAAACCCTTCATGATGTATCAATTTTGATGAAGTGTGTAATCCTGAAGGGAAATTACTAGAAAGTATAATCACAAATTGCAGATACTCGTCGGCAGTCTCGTTCTTTTTGTAGACTTATAATTTTCAACTACGGGGAAAGGGGGGGCTGTTCTCATGTAAATGCACTCAAAAACAAACTGAGTTTTCCTCTTGCAGGAATTCGTAATTGAAGAAGTGACAAGTGCCAATACAAGTTGTAGAGACATTAGTTTATTTTGAAGCAGAAGATGTGAAAAATGAGCAACGTCCTTGCTGGGACACGGACCTCTCAAATACGTGCCGAGTGTGCTGGCTACTACACCATGAAGGCATGCTAAGAAGGTGGAAAAAATACCTTATAAAGTTAAGCAAATTTGTAACATAAAACTGGACTTCATTAAAATCTTAAAACATTTTCCTTAACTTCTTGTCATAATAATGCTAATTAATTTGCAGAAAATGTATTCGCGGGTCGCATACAATTAAATTACTTTGAGGGCTGCCACTTTGACCCTGTTTCATTAAAAAACAAATATTTCTGATTACAATTAATCTGGGATGTCCGCATTGCTAGAAAATTGCTTTGCAGCAGAATGGAATTTCAATTTTAAACAGGCAAAGTCAATGCTGATGCAACATACTGAGATCAGATTAATTCCTATTAACCCTCCCCCATGAGGATTGTGTTGGTGAGGGGTAACTCAAAGGAATGACCTAGCCCTTCTCTTTTATCCCTGAGTCATACCTATACCTATGTTCACTTGTGGAATTCTAAATACTCATAAGTACTAAGATAAAATTCTTCTTCAATACATCAAACTTACAGGGTAATGGAATTCATAATTTTGTTTTGCTAATGGATGGTAATTCTTGATTTCAATCAGCAGTCCTAGTCACATGGCACCTCGAAGATTAAAATATTTTGGGAACAAACTGACTAGCTCAATCAGCACACTTTCCTTCCATTAAGTATAAAAAGTGCTTTTTTTTCCATGCTAAAACAAGTTCTTTATACACATTTGTCTTATTATTAACAGTTTCTTGGTTATGCTGTTGGCATGTTTGCCACAAAAATTTCTCATTTAAAGGTTAAATGGAATTTGATCTTATTTGTTTTACTCATTAGTTGAAAGAGAGATTTCTCGAGTCTATGATACTAAATATAGTAGCACCCTTCAGCATTTCATTATTGATTTACATTTTTTCTAGATGCTCCCTCTTTCTATCTCACACACGCGGACTCCATCCACAGCCTGAGTGATTATGACCACTGAATATCGGTAGTTCCCCCTGTGTTCAAGACCAAACAAACAGGCTAGCTACAGAGTTGGCTTTTGCAGTTTTCCCGATGTGTAACATGAATACATCCTGTATATCTCAGAATGTCCTCCATGAAGGCATTTTTCCACTTAGGAAGATATCTCTTGCATGCTTTTCTAAATTCAAATAATGTAATATAATCTCATATACACCTCGAAAATAATTATTTACATGACACTCCTTTCACATTCCTGTTTTAAGTAAAGAGATCCCAGGAATTACAGAAGCTGTTTATACAATTTAGAACAATTATATGGGAGGCATGATTCAAAAAGGTCCCAAAAGATATATTTGGCAGCAACAAATGATTCTGAAATTAAGTTATTGTCTAGTGTACCTAAACATCACTTGCTCTAATTACACAACAGGTTAACAAGTTTGGGAAAGGAGGTTATGATTTTATTCTTTCTGACAAGAAATATTCCATAATTAAAAAACACAGCTGAAATACTGGAATTAGAATTTTAAAATGTCAAACACGTCATACTGTTTGTTAGAAATGAAAAAATAATAACAGAGTAAAAGTAAAAATTTAAAAAAAAAAATTGCCAAGCACATCATGTAGCTGCAATAACAAGTATACAAAGTAGATGGAATAACAAAAATAAACAAGTATACAAAGAAAGTGGATTTATTGATAATTATTTCAGAAGTGAAGTTTTTGACTCAAAAGAAAATTCAACAACTCAAGGAACAATCAAATTGTCTTTATATACTCGAAAATTTAATCTCCAGAAATCTAAAAAGAACTTGTTTTCTTCTTATTACAGATATAAAATTATCATAGAATAATTATGATATAAAATTATCCTAGAAGTGGAGAAAAAAAGCAATACATTTCCTTCTAAGAATTCAAAAAAAATTTCAGTACAGAATTTGTTCATTTCACATACGGGGATACAATTAAAAAAAAAATGTTGCGGGGGGGATCTTAAAACCTCTCTGTCAGCTTTTTGTGAAATTCGTATCCTTAGATAAGAAATTTCCTTTTTACTTCATTTTTATATACTTGGCAACTCGCACATATGACAAGAGTGAATGCTCAGAAAAAATGATGGAAGACTGACTTTTAACTTAAAGAGATCCTACTGGGGGGGGGAAGACAAAATTTAGAAGATAGGTAAGCTTAATGCAATATGATAACTTACATAAATGATGCAGCAGCTTCAGACAAAAAAAAAAAAAAAAAAAAGGTTATGCTCAAATTCGTTATGGGCAACTGTAGATCTCTTACAAACATAATGAATTTCAGAAATACTCCTTTTATTTTGAGGCAAAAAATGATCAACTTTCAATTTATGAAATTTATGCTATGCACTTTTAAAAGGTTGTCAGGCAGAAAACATAATTACACACATTTAAGATAATTAGAAAATAATTAAAAAAAGCCCTTTAAACAATCTAACCAAACATATATGTGCCCAAAAACTTCAATGTTCTGTTAGCATTTAGAAGAATACCAATGATAACCTGAATGGCGTTTTGAACAATACTGAACTTTCTAAAACAATTAAATCAGTATAAGCAGTTTCTATATCATGTCTTTCTTAAAATTAAAATACCACATAAATACTAGCAATTAACAGAAAAATCTCTTATTCAAGATTTAAAATTTAATGATGGTCTTTTCCATAAGTTCTTTTGCTTTAATTTGTTTTACAGCTGCAACAAAAAATGTATTTTGCAATCACAGTACTGAAACCTTAAGAATTACTTATTCATCAGTTAAACTCACAGAGAAGTGAACCAAGAAGAAAATTTACAGTGAAGCATGATAAAATTTTGTGACAGGATGTTATATTTTCAAGCAATTAAGTACAATATTAAAATAAGATTAATGGTAATGATGGCAAAATCTGACTGCTAGAAAAGAAAATTAATTAATATCCAATTAAACACAATCTAATAATAAAACTTTAGAAATTATAGTTATAAAACAGTTCTATAGGCTTGAAAAATATTAGGTTGATAAAGTCTTAGATGATCAAGAAGCTAGAGTAAAAGCTTTCAAAAATAAAAAAAAAAATCATGTAATTTTTATTCAAACTAACACAGTTTTAACAATTCTGGAGTAAGAAGAAGGTTATTGGATTTTAAAGCTCATGCATATTGCAGAGCATTTTTAAAACGTCTAAAAATATATATTAACTCTATATTTTAAGCTCATGAAATTGGAAATTTGTTCTTCAGTTAAGCCACATTGATATTATCTCACTTATTTTACAAAGTAGGTGAGCAAGTTTCTTAAAACATTTTCAGCTTTTACATTCAGAAAGATGTTTCATACTCTTTCGAATGATATTACATTTAACAGAAGTTAAAGGACATTTAGTGAAAATTAACAAGAAGAGCTATGATATTGTACCCACTGATTTTGCCCTAATTCTACAAATTTATACAAAAAAGCAAAGCTTTTATAAATGCTTACAAAACAACTTTGAGAAATAAAAAGAAAGTGGAATTTAAAATTCGATGCAATACATCTATCATTTTAATTCATTAATCTCAGAAAGGTTTCTACAGTTGAATGGTTAATATGCAAATTTCTAGCCTGTGTAACTCTTTCTTTCACAAAATTTTTATTCATCACAACAATCTTTTCAGAATTTTTTTTTAAAGAATATGAAAATTGAATTAACTAAGAATATTTGTCTCATATGAATCTTGTGACATATGTTTACTACATGTCTGAGAAATAAGTTAGAATATAGAGTCTAAAATTCTATAAAACATCCATCAAATTTGACTGCATTAAATTGGTGAAATTCTGGATCATTAAATGATTAATGCACAAATGTCACAAACTAAAAAGCTAAAAATTCTTGTTTCAGTGCATTCACATTGGTTTTAATCCCTATATTTTAAAAATAATGTAAAAAATTGAGTTATCTACATTTTTTTTTCCTTTTATGTCTGCCTTGTGATATACACTTAAACAGCAAAATTAAAATTTTCATCAAAAACAAGGTTATGCAACTGTGCCAATTTATTGCTCAAAATTGGCAATTACCTTATCTGAAGATTATAATTCAATCCTTTGCAGAAATTTACCCTTTGATGACAACAGTTGAGTGTTTCTTATTTTTATAAGTTAATACTGAAATATGTGTGATTACCATCAGAACTAGGAAAACATCAAAAGGAAGTTTAGAAATGCTAACAGCTCTGAAGATTTATAGGGGAAAATATTGTTCAATATCATTGCAAAAACATTTTATTTTGAATGTTTTCATGATATGATCCACTTTAAAAATGTAAATAATTTGTAAATTGTAATGAAGAGAAGGAAGAAATAAAAATCTGGTCTTGAAATTTGCATTGTCCGACGACTTTCCACGTTTCTTCTTTACAAATAAATTTCATCTAAATATATAGTTACATATAAATTCATTGTAAACAAAAAAGTAAAATTAAATAGAGAAGAGCAATATGCACTCCAGTAATCATAAATAAATTTCTGATTAAACTAAAATAAAAACAGAAAAACAAACGAACTTAAATTTACTCTTCTCAATATTTTTCTTTCATATCAGTTTTTACGTTTTCTAATCACAAATGCAGTTTCACAAATAATCCACCCTCAAGTAAAACTATTAAAATGTAAAAAGTGACAAGTACTTGGGGCAGAACCTTAGGCTTTTTGTGTCTGACTCAAGCACACTAATGACTCGACCATTTAAAGCTTCTGGCAGTTTAATGAATTGAAATGATACTACAGAGACTCCATTTTGTTCATTATTTACGAGCACTGAGTGCATAACTTGGGCAAAAGCAGACATTAAGGTTTCTAACAATTGCTGGAGTTTGGGCAAAATCAGTGAAACCAACACCATGTGCTCCTCTTGAAAGTTATTCATACATGACCTTTAGAATTATCATCCAATATCTTATTAAATTCCAAGATATTTTAAGCCCAAATTTAAAAGAGTGATTAATACATTCAACAGGTCTTCAAGAGGTATTTTAGTGTACTGATGGTTACACTAAACAAGTTAAGACATTAAATCTACACTGGTGTCCAGAATCAAAATTACTAACATATTTTTTGCAATAATTCAAAAATTGTTGTCATTTATATTTTAAAAACTGATGCCATACATAATTTGGGGAATAATAAATGTAATGCAAGCAACTGGCAGCTGTTAAACGGATAATATTTTTAACATATTAAACACAACAACACAGCTGGACAAGCCACAATGGGCTTAATGCTTAACCTGTTAAGAAAAAATGAAAATGAGGGTCTTCTAAATCTCTGAAATTCATCTACAGAACTCTACATAACATTGAATGACTTCAGGCAAAATGGATTCTCGCATTTGTTTAGGCAATGGGTTGAGAATCTGGTAGGCTTGACACAGGCAAGTTTCATAAAAAGGTGGCTCGGATGAGTCCTGAACTGTGGCATTCAGATTACAACACCAGATTACAAGTACCACCACCAAGATAAATAAGATACTCCAAGAGCCATAATACCAGCAGAGGTCAATACATAGCATTAAATTCACGATGCCATACAGAGATGATAGTTAGACAGCTCTTTCAAGATTTTGCTGTTGCAACAGAAGCAAGAATTCCTAAAAAAACTGTATATAGATGCCTAGTAAAATCCTTAATGCCTAGAAACCAGTGGTATGTGTTTCTTAACAAATCAACAAGTGACAGCTTGTCCTTTGTGGAACCAATACATTATTCTTTAACATAACGAGATCAGGATCATGTCCTCTTCAGTTATGAGTCACGATTGAGTAGACAGTGTGATACATGATGATTCTTCATCAGGGAAGAGATTGGGACCCACTACCATCCTCCAACATAAAAGGAAATCCACCACTTTGGTAGAAGTGGAATCCTTGTGTGGAGAAGCATCGTTTTGAGCAGATGCACACCGCAGCATTACAAGCATGAGGTTCTTGGATCTTATGTAAGGCATTTCTGAAGAGCTATTGGAAAATACTTTTTAAGGATGATTATTCCAGACTACAAAGAGCTCAGTTGCTTAATGATTATCTGGAGTAAAAGAGTATTCATCATATGGAATGACCAGTGAAGTTGCAGAGTTAAATCTAGTACTTGCATGTTTGGAATCCTCTAAAAGAAATTATTGCATGACATCAGCCATCTCCAAGGACCTTCCAGATATTAATATTCCCAATTTTAGAAAAATGGTACTTATTGCTACCAGCAAATTCACTTACATTATCAGGGCTCGTTGTCAGATGCAGCCATGCCATTTACTAGCCAGATCATTCTGGAAGTATGAGGTGTCATCTTCCGGCTGTTTCTGGTTCCATTTATATATAAAACGTTTACTCTGTTTATTTTGTTAAAGTCTCACAGCATCAGGCATCAGTATAAAAAAATTCATCACAACAGACCAATTATTTTTCAAGATATGACACATTTTGTGTTTGCATCCTTAATTTTGGGCACCATGGTTAAACAAAGAAACACAACCTTCTCAAGACTGTCAGCAAAACAAAAATCACTACAATGCATTAAAAAAAGGTATGAGGCATCGAACTTAAACACATTTTGACTACTGGCAATTATGGACTATAAAACTAATTATTATTTAAGGCAAGTTATCAATAACTAACGGTTAACATTTAACTTCTAAATTATTAACTTGAATATTGATATAAACAGTGTTGTATAAGCCTCATCAATAACAAAAACTGGGAGGAGAATGTTCTAACGAATCTGATAAACTGACATCAACATATGGAAGACAATAGTTTAATTCTTAATAGGAATGTGTACAGCAGGATACATAGCAACAAAATCATAAGTTAGAAATCAAAAGAAAAGTTTGTTGTTAATAATAACCCTTGCCCCCGCCAAAAAAAAAAAAAAAAGGTTTT
>KK119398.1:351815-431781 GCA_000611955.2 Stegodyphus mimosarum
CATTCCTGCATAATTCTTATGTAATCCCCAGGTGGACAAGACTCTATGCTGGATGGTTCTTAAAGGACAAACTGCCAAAACAGAAGACAGCTTGAGAGGTAAGTGCACAAGATTTAAGACAATTAACAAATCTGTAGGGAATTCTTGTAATTAATGTGATTATAAAAACTGCTGCCATTGGCAGTAATTCCTATTCACATGTAGTGAAAAAAAGAGCAGATAACTCTTTTTGTAACCCTTCTGGTATGATGAAAAGCCCTAAGAAAACTAAAAAGGGAGGCAAAATTAATAGTGATGGATTCATTTCCTTCAGCAAAACTGCAGGCCTTCATAAACTACTAAAAAATAACATTAATCTTAGTAACGTAAACAGATTTAGAGCAATAAGTAGTACTGATGGTAATGTAAATGTTGATAATATAAATAAAGTCAATGAAGGTAATGCTGAAATGGAAACTAGATATGTTAAAACCACAAAATGGGAAACAAGTTCTGGAAAAAATTAAACATATAATGGTCATCCTGGTGCTTAAATTGAATAAATTTCTCAAAAAAGGTTCCATGATGAAAAAGATTTCGTTTTTACAGTAAAAATCACAGATGAATTTGTCAGGACTGAGTGTTCTATGCATACTCTTGGCGAGCATATTCATGAGGTAGTTGAAGTCCTGATCTTGAACAGGGAGCTGAATGCAGCTATGTTCGGTGGTAGAATACTGTGGTTAAGTGGTAGAATAACTGCACGTAAGAAGGATTTAAAATCCTCTTTTATTAAACCACAATTATGTACAGCCAACTCGAAAGGGATAACAGAAAATAATGACCGCACTTGGGTCTAACTTGAACAATCAAATAAATTAAACTTAAGTTGAGTAGAAATTAAGGAGTCATTGCTCACAGAGCTATAAACGCGAGGTTGGCCTCTAAATGATCAATGGTGCGTAGCAAGATTCAGCTAATAGTAACGCATTTAGATTATTTCAATAAGTAATAGTGTAACAGCGCTAAGGCTTAGAATTTAAATACTACCTAGTCAGGCGAACGTCGAACAGAGCAGCAGTGATCTGAGACTAAAAGCTCTCTCACACCGAGAAGTTCCTTGCTAACGCTTAAATACAAACTTGGCTCCACTTCAAATTAGCATAAAGCTGAAACGTGCACTCATTCTAATGGGAAGTTGAAATAAGAAATCATTGGAAAGGGAAATTAAAAATAAAACTTTGTTAGTTTAAACTAAAACCTTACAAATTTATCAAAATTCTTCTTTGAAGTATCAACCACCATAGAGTAAGGACGAGGTATTTCGAAACAAAAGGAATTCAATGGATGTGTTTAGTTGGCACAGTAAAACCTACTAAAGCTGTAAATAGGATTTAACATCTCAGAAGTTTGTACCATGTATCAGTTTTGAACTTTAAGTCCCAATGCCTCATTTCCAGGGGTCAATTACTTAATCAGTGTGCATCTGAGCACATTTACGAAACTGAACAACTAATGAGCTTCGTTGTCTCTGTGGATGCAATAAAAGTTCAAGCTTTCCGTTTTCTTAACTGCTAAAGATAGTAACTGTAGATTATTCTTATTAAAAAGTTTTCTGAAATAGGATATTTAGTTCGGATAAACAGGGTTCTAAAGCAACAGAATACAATTTAAATATACATAAAAACTCTTTTTGCAGGAACATCTATTACAAGTATCCTATAGTGTGGTCACCTACCATTTACTGATTTACAATATTTACTTTTCTTGTGGTTTAATACTTTTCATTTTTCTTGCCTCAAGCAAATACATCAAATCGAAGGAGTCCAAAATATTCTGACTTCTACTTCAACAAATAGCTAAAAAATCTCGAAATCTGATTTAAGTATGGGCATTCATAGTTCAAAATCAAATCATTTTAAAAACCTGTTCTAGTTGTTTTAAGTGCCATAAAAATTATAAGACAGAAAGCTGCAAAAATTCAGTTTGATCAAATTAATGTTATAAATAAATTTCACACTTAGGCATAAAAATCTAAATTCTCAGAACAGCTTAAACCAAATTACTGACTTACTGGCAATATCAGAAAGTTAATTTTTCATGTATACTATACAGATGTAGCATACAGTACTAGTTAAGTGAAGTTAAAAATTATGGCACTAAAAATTCAATCTAAAATTACGTTAATATTTTCATATATAGGATATTTACATTAAATACATACCATGCAACACAAAAATAAAGCTACATTTTTAATTTGACTTTTCAAAAACTAAATTAGACAAGGTATAGTAATTGCTCTATCAATTTACATAAACTGAATATTTAAGGCATTATACAATTTGCAGTATTGACAAATAATTTGAAGCATGAAAATATCATTGGAAGAAAATGAAAGGCAAATAGCAGCAACTAAATTATGAAAATACAATCAGTGTTCATTTTAACTAAGCACAATGAAATTTCTAAAAAATTCTAATTTAAGTGGAAAATAAAAAATATTAAATACTTCTCTACATAACGTTTCACAAGACAGCCTAAGAAAACTCTATGTTGTGGCTAAATTAATAAAAAATTTCTCATTAGACGATTTGTTTCTTCCTCAGACTTGTTCTGAAAAATGGCTAATTCAAACATCAGTCTGCAGTCCAGGACTTGATATCTGGAGTTGTTCGCTGAATATCACAGTTAAAGGGTTAAATAATTTTTAAATAGCCGAAGCAATTCAAAAAAAAAAAGCACCATACTTAATTCAGTTATAATACTGAAGCTAATGTGATAACTAAAAAACATTTTACATAACTTAAAATTACCACAATGTTAATCTAAAACTATATAACTATCATTTGATTTAAGACATAACACTATTTTTTTTTTAATTCAGAAATGTTCATATGAAATTTTATATATTTTTGCAATCTAAAAATTAAATCTGTGAAGAAATTTACAGCACAATTTTAGGCTGAAACCATCAAGTATTAACTTGCATTTCACAAGAAACCAAAAAAAATACTGACTGAACCCAAACGCTTTGATTAAAACCACCCAAAAGAAGTACTTTGACTGAAGACACTGTAATCAAAGTATTGTTGTGTGCATACAGTTCCCTAATGGACTGAATGCACACAGAATTGACCATAGCTTGATGAAATTTATTTTCCCAAAAGATACACTTTAGAGTTCTTGAACTTTTCACAGAAGCACTTGTATGGCTCTTCTCAGTTTCACAGAGCACAATCAGTAGTTAAATTTCAACATACTATGAACATTTAACACAATGCAGTGCTAAGTGCATCTAAAAGGTGAAGCTCTCACGGATATCTTAATACATCGAAGTCAGCTCTGAACTAACAACTGATGCCCTCTTCAGGTTTATATAGTTTTCCTCTGGCCGCCGAGAAATCTCTAGTACTTCTCAAAGTTACTGGAAGGCATATGAGGCATAATACGGTTACAGTTATATACAGGATCAATTACAGTTATCGAATTACAATACCCATTACAGTTATACAAGGACCAGACCAAAATGTCAACAAATGGTGGCAAAGTTTTGAAACGTTTGGTGACTCCTCACCAATTTTGATGAGCCTCACCAAAATTAGTCGCACAAACCATCGCCAGCTTGGATGTATCTCGTCAATTTCAATTTAGTGAAATACCCATTTAAATCAATATTACATAGATTCGTTCCTGTAACTTTATTTTTCCGGCAGAGCTCCGCTCTCTTCAGACTTTTCATGTTACATTGTACAAAAGATATTACAACTTCACACATATAAAAGATACTAGAATTTCACACATAATTTCACTAAATAATTCACATATATACAAAATTAGTAACAGTATTACTTTTGAGTTTTACAACTACTTAAAATACTTTAAAATGTGAAATCTCTATTAATTTTGAATATTTTAGTATGAATATTAAAATGAGTAATATTATTCAGCAATCACGAGACAACAATAAATTATGAATAATAATTCGGTAGCAATTTACTTCATTAACTGCTTTTATCAACAGAATTATTTTCTCAAGTTCTACAAGCTTCTCCCCTAGTTTACAGAAGTACAGTGTTCCTGTAAAATCTTTCATTAGTTGAAAGTGCAGACTTATATGAAAATAAATTTTCAGCCCTCCCAAGAACTCTCATCTCCCAAAGTTATGCCAAACACAGCTTAAAACTTAAAACAACACTAAACGAATGATGTCATAAATATACAGTGCATATAAACACAAATAATTTAACTACAATGTAATTTCATCTCTCAAAGCAAAAAGACAGTAAGCACATTAGAAGACTAAAAGGTGGAGACAACAATAACTGAACAGTTTGAAATAACAGAATCTTACTGGTGTAAAAGTGGCAGCATGGAGATAATCTACTAGATATTTCTATCAATCAGGTCACTGCACTTAAGTTTTTCTGCTTGTTTGGTCCAAGGTCAATAATCAATATTTGTTGTGCGCTCCGATTAAGGTGAAAAGTTTAAACAAAGCAATGTGCTACAGTTCAGTTCTTAGTATGTAGAGCAAATATCCTGAGACCTACCTTAAAACTAAATACCATTCTCCAACACCCCCCCACACACAAATCAGGTACACTTTCCTAAAATCATTGCACAAAGAAACAATAATTTTGCTTTCCATCATTTTTCACAAAAGCAGCCCCCCCCCCAAAAAAAAAGAATTTGTTTCAATAACTGAAAAAAAAGAATGCTAATTAAAATTTTATGTTAAACTGAAGTGGCATAAAGCAAGTATTTATAAAGCAATGGATACCTGTATATGAATAAATTTTATTGTTTTTTTTTGCAATCAAATCGTACAAAAAGTGAGGTATACCTGCAAAATGTACGCAGTTTTTGTATGATTATTCTCAACTGATCTAATCATCTGCATTTAACTATCTTAAAGTGTGTCCATTTTAGCCCACTGAAGGCCAGCCTTGATTCCTGGTGGCTTAATAGGCTGGCTACATGGGATTCTTGTAGTTTTCCCTATATGTAATATGAATATAAGCAAGCTGCCCCTAGAAAGGCATCCCATGACAGCTTTCATCAACAAATGGCCCTACAGTATTTTGCTGCAATCATTATTTGTTTGAAATCTATTTTTATATGCACATTCTGTTACCCCTTATTTACACAGAAAAATCAATAAAGAATCTTCAAGCAGTAAAGATTTGAATGGAAATCAAACTTGGAAGTTTTCTACCTACAGACAAGAGATCACTTCAACACTGAAGCAGTTAATACGTGTTCCCATACCTGTCTAAACTTTCATGGGTTAAGTGCATTCTTCTACAGAACAGTGCTACTGATGCTACCCTACAATATAATAGTTAAGATTCATTCCAAATTTGTGCCTTCTAAGCACTTACAAAATTGTATAAGCTTGTAAGGTTTATCGCAACAAAACTATGAATGCTAAATAGATGCAAATCTTTTTATTTCTTTTTAAAGATAAAGATTACATTCCTTTATTTAAAAAAGTTTGCTGTAATTACTAGCTAAGTCAATAAATTCTTATTGAAAAGTTTAGAAAAATGTGAAATCTATAGCTGCTGACAGTAGTATGTCTTTAAAAAAAAAAAAAGAAAAAAAAGAGACTGACATTAACTATTGTTTAACATGTTTCATATTAACTTTTTTTATTTTCATTTTGAGCAGTTACATTCTCATACACTGCCAATGAAACAATTCAAAAAAAAATTATTACTGCCAAAAGCAGGTATAACATTCATTGTCGCCAATCTAGGTTTCCCTTCAGAAATATTACATTATTCAATAATTTATCTGGTAAATATAAATAACATTTAAATAATGGCAAGACAACAAATATTACAAAAATATATGTTTCAGAATAATTATGTTTTAGAATAATATTATACAAAATATACACTGTACCATCATTACTTTCTACAAATTGTTTAAAAACAGTAGCAATGGGCTTTATTTCCAGGCATACTAACCCCATACCTTGTAACACCTAATAAAAAGTTTCTTAAATAGCATGGGCAGAAAAACATTCATTGTGTTTTGTAATGTTCAATGAAAAAGAAAAAAATTGTACCTTCACATGCAACATTCACAGAGACGGTCTAATTTACTAATATCGATTAATTTTTATGGGTATATTAATTTAATATTCATTCATTTTTGATGAACCAGTTATGAGTTTGGTTAAGTGCTATTCTTTCTAAGATGGATATATTAATTGCTAATACAAGATACTTTGGCTTTGAAGCAGCTCCCTAACTTTGGTGGGAAAACTATATTGTGATGAGTAACTAGTATAGACAGGAGATTGAAGTCAATAAATTCATTCTCAAACATGTTTATGAATTTGCACATAAAGATATGAAACTTAATTTTATCACTAAATAAATATTTAATTTATTAGAAGCTTTGCTGTACTGCATCCATACAAAAAATTAGATTATATACTTACAAAACCACAATGTTGACACTGTTTTTAAAAAAAGTCTCTTCAGTATTTTAACAAAATTTTTAACTGCAAGTACACACTTCCAATATCAATACTGGAGGAAATATAAACCACATTTTTAAATATTCTTCATTATTCAAGAACTTAGTAAGAATTTTTTACACTAATAACAAAAAGACCCATCAAATTTTATGAATAAAAATACAAAAAAATAATGCAGTTGTTAAATGCAACAATTTTGAAAACAATAGGCTGAAAAACTACTGAATAACTACAAATATGTGATGAAAAAGAAAGTCACACTCACAGAAAGTGAAAATTTTTGGCATTTTATAGACTGTGTTTACTCATGTGTCCTCTCCCCCTCCCCAGCTTTCAGCAAAATGTTCTGAAAAATCGTGAAATATTTACATAATTTTCCTCTTCCTTAATGCATTCAATAAGCTAGTTCCCCTAAATTTTTAAATGCGTTCATGTAGTGATTGTTTTCATTATAATGTTGCGTGAGGTGTTACATCCCAAATGTCACTTGGTTGCATATTAAGAATTATTTTAATTTAATGAAATTATCTGCATTACTGCAAGGCCAAGTTAAAAGCTCAGTCATTATTTTCAGATAGTTTCTCACAGCAGGAGACAACAGGAAGTTTTTTGGACATCTAGACAGGATATTAGGTTGGATTAAATTACAAGGCTCTGTGAATAAGGAATCAGCACAAGAAATAAGCAATTTAGAATCATTTTGCTGTTTTATTTGTTAATATGGACAGAGAATTTCAAATTTGTTAAAAAAAATTGCTTTCTCTAAAGGGAAATATAATGAGCTTTCTTAGTTGCAATTAAAAACAGGATGGATGTGAATGCATCCTTAAAAGGAGCAGGGCTTCTCATGGCCAGTAGGCCTAGGCAGTCACCTTAAAATTCCTATTTTTCTGGTGGTAGGAGTGCAAAAGATCAGTGTTATTGTTGCTATGATCTCTCATCACCTTGTCGAACTTTAGTGTAAGAATTTATAGGTGTTAGATTGTCGCTTCCAAAGTAGTAATGATCAAAGGCGCTGATTCTGAGTGATGTGAAATTATAATGATCCTTTCTTGTTTCATTTCCTGTGAATTGCCTTCACCACCAAGCTGCCCAAAACAAACCCCAGGATTCCGTTGCCTGTGTGGCTTTCACACTGAATTTCCACCAATAACAAACCAAGTGCAACTCAGAAGTTTCCTTGGCAGAGTATAGCCAGAAAATATAACAAACGACTGACAAAAATTAATTGTATTTAAAGGAACATCGAAGGCTCACTGATGTGTGCTTTCAATACATGTGTTTGAAGAATTCTGCTGAGTACCTGAATTTTCATTCTGCAAGTCGTTTTTTTTTTTTTTTTTGCTGATGTTTTATTTTCTACTTCTAATGTTTTAGGGTTAAGAAAGTTGTCAAAACTGCTCTGTTTGTTTGAGAATATGTAACAGTAAGAACTCTAAGCCAGATTCTTTGTTATGGTAAAACTTAACAGTAATGCTAAATTAATAACCATTGAGGGTAACCTAAATAAACCCTTTGTGGTCAAGATAAGTTTATACACAAGTATCATGCTGGTCGAAGTAATGTTCGTCAAATGTACAGTAATACATAATATGCAAGATTATGAAGCTTGTTGACTTAATATAAGATCAGAATGATTCATTGCTTTGATGGCTGAGAGCAGACTTATGAACAGAGCGGTAAAAAAGCTTTAGTTGCTGACAGCAGACATATGACCATGAGGGTTAATCTTTTATACATGTCTGTAATTGGAATTTAACATTTAAAAGTAACTTAAATTAATAAAAGTCGGAAATATCAGTGTCTCTTATGAACCCCTGCTTAATGACAAGAGAATATTTTTATTATGACTTAAAAGGAGAACAATTTTCAGCGTGCAGAAGAAAAATATGTTTTTAGTAAGCTGAACAATCATCATTTTTTGAAACAATGTTTAGGTACGGACCTGTCCAGTTATCCCAGCCTTAATGTTTATTTTTAATATAGAAAGTTAATAAACGTGTTTTATTGCTAACCCGTGAAAGTATTTCTACACTGATCACTCCATGTGTTTAACTGTTAGGTGTTTAAAGATAGAACATGAGTCTTTAAAAATGTAAACACGCAACATCTAATCACAACTTTTTAGAAGATTTATTATGTGATCCCACTGAAATAGCTGAACTCTAACTGAATACATATAATTATTGTTATTTTGAGTGAATTGCTGATGGATATTTATGTGTGGATATTTCTTTCCAGGTGTTTTGTGAAGTTGTATATTTATGGATTTCAAGAAACGAATTTATAGCTTTTTCTAAGGAGTCAAAAATTATTGTGTGTTTAGTTTTGCTGATTTAAGATTAATAGCAAATTTTTTTTAAAGTGAGATTACAAATTTACAGAGTTTGATAATAAAATGCTAATTTTTAAAAAAAAAATATGTTTGAATTTTTATATCAAGAAACTGGAGAAAATTTATTCCTGTTTACTTTAAAGTTACTGATTTAATGAATTTGAATCTCGAATGAATAAATGAATTTAATCGTTGGTTTCACAGAGTAGTTAAATATTTTTTTTAATTTTATACCCTGAACCAGTGGCAGAAAGTTTAGCTTAATGTAAAGTTATATTTATTAATTTTTAATTTTTCAACGTAATACTAGACTGACAGTAATATCACAAAAAGTCCATGAATTTTATCATGGCAAAATACTCAGGTAGTCACTAGCTTGCACTCTGAGCATTTTATATTTTTTATTATAAACTCTGAGCATTTTATATATGACAGTATGACTTTTCCCAGTTCTACGTAAATTTCAATGAATTCCCACAGGAGAAAAAGTCCACAAGTCTTCTATCCCTTTCCCCCTACTGCCAAGCCACTTGGGAGGACTTTCTCCTTGTCATCTATTTTTAGTGACCCCCATAGAGTAAAGCCACTAAACACTTGCATATACCCAAGCATTCTCTAGGATTCAAATCTGGGCCTAATGATACAACAGCCAGCGACATTAGCCACTATACTGATCAAGGCAGCTTTCATCTTGCTAACAAAGAGAAATCCCTATAACTACTTATGAAGCTCACACTGGACCTTCCCCTTTCCACTCACTAACAACAGTAACAAGTTAAAAGTAATGCAGCATTCACATAGGGGCTCTGCAAGGCACAGGCGGCATAAATGTAACACCACTGCTAGGAACTGCTAGTTAACTTTATTACATCACAGAAAATGCTATCAGGATTTTGTCTAGATGTCCTAACTGTTGAACTTTATGCCAGGTAAGGCAAACAGCAGCACTGAGTAATTTGAGGCATAGGAAGTAGCAGTTGACAACAATAAGAGTGGGCAAAATTCAAGTTACAGGAAAACAGAAATCAAGATAGCTTATTAGATATTGTAATGTTAATAATACTGTGTATTCTTATCAGAATAGGTTTCTTTTAAATAAATAATACTGCCATAGTTATTGATAGTTTACCCATGAAACATTTTTGTTATGTTTTTGCTGTAAATACATCCCTCAGATATTAAATTATTTGCATAATTTCTCCTATCAAATTTCGTACAATAAAATCAGTAGAATAGGGGGGAATTATGCAAGCAAATATGCTATATTTAAAAAGCACAGATATATGCCACAGGAAAATCTTGGCTGTTATGTCCTTTTTACAGACAAATTAATCTATTAACTCTAACCATTCTACATCATAGCATTTAGCATAATACTGAAGATTTAACTACAGGTACTTAGAACATTAGTAAATGAAAAACTACACAGTATATCACAAATATTTCCAATTTTTGAATATCATAATTTCAGGTAGCTAAGCTGTGCCATGTTTAAAAAGTTGAGAATTTTCGTCTTCTGCTTATCTGTCACAGCAGCATATTTGAAGGAATTTTCTGTCTTTAGAATTTTGCTGGTTTAGATTGTAAGTTATACACAAGCAAAATAGTTAATGTAGAAATTGCTGTGACATTTTAGTGTGATATGAGTCCTCAGACTGTGCTAAGACAACGCAACAAGTCTGAACTCCTGTGAAATTCAGTTTACTATGGCAGAGCGTGCTCAGTGTAAAGACACCATAATGCACATACTTTCTGCTGTACTCCATGGTTTTGTCTGCATTTTCTGATGACCACCTTCCTTTTAACAGCAACAAGAACTTTTATTTCACCAAACTCAGTTCATTCTTACACATGAATCTCTTTCACTGTTTTGTGGACTGCTTACTACTTTATCATTCAAGCTTGTTCAGTTTTTAAAAATATGGTTCCTTGTTGAAGAAAAAGTTATACAGCTGCTTTTAAGTTTTCAGCAATGAAGAAAATGATAGAAATTGCAAATAACGCTGCAGCTAGATAATTTTAAGTTGATGAGAGATGCATTTAGCAGTGCAAATTGAAATAAGAATTACAAAAAATGCCTAAGAATAAAAAATATTGTCAGAACTGCATCATAGCCTGAGCTGGAAGACAGTTTAGAGAAATGGACAAAAGAGCATAGAAAAAGGGGATTATGAATGTCAGTGGTTAGAATTTGCCTTCAAAGAAAAGTAATTGCTCAACAAATGGGCATTTAAAACTGTTGGAGGACCTAATTGGTGCTTAATTAGGTTCAAGAATTAGGATCAAATTAGGTTTATGAAATGAAAGAAATTATCCATCAGGACCATACCAGAAGTTGGGCAAAAACTTCCACAGAGTGGCTTGGGGGGGGAAAAAAAGCATTTTTCAAGTGCACATCTTAGAAAATTAAAGATGAAACTTTGAATATAATACAAATATTTAATATATATGAAATGCCCCTAACTTTTTTTTTTTCCAAGCAGAATCATTCATTCAACAGATGAAAAAATTATTTCTGTGTTAACAACAGAGAATGAAAAGACATTGTTTACTTGTGTTTGGGGTTGTACTGCCATTGAAGAGACATTAACCCTCTGATTAAAAAAAAATAACAAAAAAGAGTTTCAAAAGGAAACTTCCCTAAAGAGGTCATTATTTACGCCGACAAAAAAGGATGGATGTCCAAAGATATGTTATTTTGGCTAACAGAAATTTATTGAAAAAGGAAAAGAATCTTTTTTTAACCTAGGGAACTCATCAATCTAGATTCATTGCAGGTGTCATTGCATTCAGTCTCATTCAATTCAGTTTCATTCATTGTATTCAGTCCCATTCAATTCAGTTTCATTCATTGCATTCAGTCCTATTCAATTCAGTTTCATTCATTATATTCAGTCCCATTCAATTCAGTTTCATTCATTGTATTCAGTCGCATTTAATGCATACGGTGAAATTTGAAGCAAAAAACTTAGAACCAATATCTTAGTGACACCAGGTGGGCTTATAAAAATTCTAAAGCTACTAGATCTCCCCATTAAAATAATTTTCATGTGCAAACTATGAAAGCAGTGGGAGGAATGAATGTGAAGTGGCACAATTCCTTCACAAATTCAGGACAGATGAGAAAAGCTTCATATGAGGAGGCCGCATTTGTGAGTAAATAAAGCATGACATTCAGTCTGACTAGACTAGAAATACTATACTATCTTCAGAAATATTTCCAGGTTTTGAGTATCATAATATCGGATAGCTAAGTTGCGGCATGTTTAAAAGTTGAAAATTTAGGTCTGTTGCATATTTGTTGGAGCAGCATATCTGAAGGAATTTTATTTTTCCTCTGTTTTTAGAACTTTGCTGGATCAGATTCATAAGTCATGCAGAAAAAAGGGGGGAAGAAAATGAAAATAGCTTTGCTGGAAGAAGCAATTAAGAAAAGAGTGATCAAAGTGATGTTGACGGTCATTTGTCCCGTTTATTTAATTGCGACATTGATGAATCATATTTTGAAGGTTTTGTATAAATAAATAGTTTATTTCAATTATAAATTTCTGTTCAATTATTTAATTTACATACTTTTCATAATATGATAATTTATTTCAATTATAAATTTGTTTAATTATCTAATTTACATCCTTTTTATAATATAATAATTTAAGGTGATAAACAAAGTTTACTGAACCCATAGAAATTATGTCTAATAGAAACCAGAATTCATTTTTAGCAAGTTCAGTGTAAGAAATTATTTATTTATTTATTAACGCTTACAGATATGCTGTAAATGTCATAAAATGTTATCAGTGATAAATTACTGAATAAATTAAGTGCCATGTTTTGAAATGTTTTTCTATAGAATATATGGTGGTACAGCTTATCTGATGAACTTTCATTTTTTTTAAGTCAATAACCATGTGTGCAGCACATACAACAGGGTGGCTAATCTACCCAAAATTACAGTACATTATTTTGTAAATTCATTTTAATTAGTGACTGATATTTTTTAATACTTCTGAATAATTTTGATTTTTAAAAATTTTATGTCAAGATGGCATATCTAACTTTCCCCAAAAGTATATTTTTCAATATTTTAATTATATTTCTAACTTAAGTCTTAGTTAGTAACTGAACCCAAGAATTCTTTTCAGCAGACAAGAAATGTTCTAGCAAATTAAAAATCATTACTAATAACCAACTTCAAATAATTTCTTCATTACCATAAAACTCTGTGACGAAATGATCAACATCATCAAAGAACATCGTTTTATATTTATATTATTTTCCCCTTCATCGGCAGTTCAGTTGTAAGTTTAATCAAACAGAATTGAAAATATTTTAACAATTAAAGAATCAAATCATTTTTAGAGAAACATAATTCCTCCTATCCAACTGGGGTCCAAAATCAAAGATCAGTGTAAAAAAGGAAGTGCAGTGGGCTGTCCGCCGAAGAAAAAAAAGGCACATCACATTTTACATGTGATGCTGGCACCATCTCCTGGTAACCAGAATAATTTCCAAAGACTCCAACTAATTTCAGTTAGTTTGTCAAAAAGTCCTGTCATACATATATTGTGTTATAATTTTGAAATCACATATGCTATTACAGCAACATATTATTTCACAAATATTTTTTATTAATTGACATCTATGGCAAATTTTAAAAAAATAAAATCTTAAATTACAATATCAATTTTTTATACATCACAAAAATGAAACAAAATTTCAAATAAGAAGTTTTAATAGCAAAGGAAAACTTTCCAGTAAAAGGATACATGCTACAACTCAACTGCTGCAACTAAAGAAAACACAATATTAGTGCACATATATGCTATAAACATGCTGATATGTATACATAATAAAATACACAGAATATTAATAACATATACACTACAAAGTCGAAGATCCGGACTCGTCGTTACTTCGGCGATTCCGTATTCTTCCAGATATTATATCATCAATTTAAATCTAGTGAGATGGTATGCAGAAATTATACAATTAAAAATATGAAATCGTGATTTATGAAATAAAGGAGCATTTATGATCTAAAGGATATCAAAATTTACAAAAAAAAAAAAGCTTAAGATTTATTTTTCTACTTTACTAAACATTTCTTTCAATGTAAGTTGTCTAAGTTGCTTCATTTTTTATGCTAATACTTTCTCTTTAATTCTATAAACAGACATATTTTCTTGCTCAAAGTTCCTGAAATTTTTAATTGCCTTATACCATGGCGATTTTTAAATTTGGTTAACCAACCTGTCAAATATGTGCACTTAGTTTTTAAGTTCATTTCTTCATGAAATATTTTGGCTTCAACCATTAGCATTGGACCCGTCAATGGCATGCCCTCGCTGCGATGCTGTCTGACCTATTCAAAAATCACTTTGTCATGATCATCACTTTTAGCATAACCAACAATTTTTCTGTTATTCATTGCGAGTGGGGTGTCAGAATCCACAAAAAAATTTTTAAAAAGTTCCTCTGTTTTTTTCCTTCGTCATATGCAGCTGACTTTCCAAAGTCATACTCCTCAGATAATTTGGAGACGGATATGCCTTTATACATTTTTTGCAGTAATTTCACTTTTTGTTTAATGGACATCAAAACATGCTTTCGCTTTGTAAATCCTTTTGCAGCTCCAGAATTAGAAACTCTTTTCGATATAATCAAAAGTTCAAGCCTTGATTTTCATAAATTTGCTGTAATAACAAAAGTCTGCAAAAAATAATAAACTGGATCAAATTAGAAGATTAAGGAGCAGCGCATTCTGCTACATTAACTGAAATTCCTTAGAATCAGTAAAGATAATTTTAGCCTAGCTTAATGGCGTCCGCTATACATTATTGGCTATGTATCATAATATTGGCGATGAAAGACAAGTTGTTCTGCTAAATTTTGTCCTCCTTCTATTGCGTACTGAATTAAGCCTTAGTTTAGTTATTTATTATACCTACGTCTATTTCTTGCACATGCTTAAGGCTAATCTGAGTTCTGAATAAATAAACTTCCACATATACTTAAGGCTTATCTATGGCTAGCGCTAGATACTGCCTGATGCAGGTTCTAAATTCTACTACAAAGCCCCTCCAAGTTCTAAATTCTTGCCGCCCCTAAAATTTGGATCCCAGTCCTTTCCCTAAATTATAAAAATTCTGTCATCCCTCAATTTTGCTGCTCGGTGCTTCTCCAAACTCCAAAAATTTTATCTTCTCTAAATTCTGTCGCCCAATGCGACCATACGAGCTCTGACACTGTTCTAGGTTTATGTGAATAACATATCAGTTGTTCTTAACTCAAATAGCACTAAATGTAATCTTTTGGCCTATGAGTTTCATTAACAAATCTATTCTTAGCATATATGAAAAGAAATTTTTGTTAACTTTTCCTCATCAACATTTCTAAGTGCATTGAACTTAAATCTGTAATCATCGCCAAGCGCAATGTCAGCATAAAAGGTTGCCATACTCTTGTTATTCAATTACTAATATATATATTAGTAATTGAATATATATATATTAGTAATTGAAGTTTAGACATCGCTGCATGAGTCAGTTATCATGTATTGATAAACATGCAGTGATGAAAGCAAAATATAATAAATAATGATTCGCCAGGTCAGCATCAGGGATATAAAATACTAGAGTGCCTAAGTGAAATTAAGAATCGGAACTCTCCGCATGTTTTGTTATGGAAGGAAAAATTAAATGCGCATGCGTAGCGCATACCAAAAAAAAAAAATTTTTGGCTTTTAGGTCCGGATTTTGGATCATTCCGGATAGTGAACATCCAAATCTCGGACTTTATATTGTACAAAAAGCTACTGAAACTTTGCTTAACATTTAAGACAAAAACGTTTTATTTCATCAGCACATTACCTCAGCAATTAATACTAATGCCTACAAAGCAGAAATTAAAAAAAAAAAAAAAAAGTAACTTTAGAATTAAATAAAATACATTAACTATTACAAAGACTACCTTTTCAATCACCCCTTTCATTTTATGGTTTTCAATTTATATAACACAAGATTTTTCTGCTTAACATTTCCATTTCTTTCAATGTACACCTAATACATGAACACTACACGATTTCCTTAAATGCATTGATACAACTCCATTCTTCACACAACTCATGCTTCTAGTTCAAGGAGGTTATAAATTAAACAATCCTATCCTCCAACAGAAGAACCTTGTTGCTTTTTGATTTAAGAAATAATACTTATCTTACAGATCTAATCAAGTGTATTTCCTATATGCAATCAACCAGCAGATAAGTCTTGCAATAGAAGCTTTAAACCTTTAAAAGTTCAGTTCATCACAATACACTAAATTTCAAACTACTTCTTAACATGGCCACTTATAACAAGTAATAGTATTTATCCATTGTATGCCATAGGTATCATCACATTAATCCACAAGTCAGTCATTTAGATTCAGCATTCGATTAATTTATAATGGCATTTTAGAAAACAATTTCTTCTTTCTTAATTGCTATTCACTATTGAATCACATAAACAATTTATTAAAAGTACCTTCAGACTAAGCTGAATAATGCCTGTTATGCGAAAAAATACAGCATAATCAACACAATCATATTTATGAAATTGATTTTTAAAAAATGAGTTGCAGCTAATATGTCTAGCCCTTCAAATACACATATGAAAGAGTCAAAAATCAGTGTTGAAAACCTCATTTGTATATAATGATGTCCTTGTGAAGATTTCGTCAGAAATAACAAATAAATTGCCTTCATACACAATTTAAACTTTAACAACATCAAAAGTATCCCACTTTAGTCAATGCAACAATGCTGCCCATAATTAATGGTAGTTAAAAAAAATGGAGACAAATTTAGTTACTCAAACTAGAGAGCTGTAGCATGAAGGAGATATGCTGCAACTTCTTTTGTTAGAAAAAGAACAATGAAAAAATCCCATTAATGATTCCAGTTAAAAAAAAATGCCAGGTAACTGTTAGTATGGTAATAATTAAAGTGACAAGTGCCCTTGAGTGCAAGATGAGGACAATGCTAAGCATTTCATATGCAGATAAATTTCCAAATACATAATTTACACTCAAACTAAATTTCAAATAATTTACTTTTTTGGCATGCTTATTTTTCATATATAAATAAGAACCTGTGTAATCACTAAAAAGTATAACATTTGCTTATGCTTGAAAAATCTCAAAAATATTTTAAGTGCTTGCTTCATGTACAATTTTCTAACTGTACTGCAGAACTGATAAAATTCTGAAAATTTAATGAACTTAAAGTAGCATTCAAGTATATTTCATAATTAATCATAAATTTAATTTTAAATCAAATTTAATCAGTCTCTAAAATCTATTTAAAGAGAACTTCACATCTAATTAAAATTTTAACATGTCATAAAACTATTCCTCGTATAAAATTAGAAAATAAGTAGAATAAATTAGCAATACATGAATATATTTACATTAGAAATTATGCTAAAACTAATATTCTTAATGATAGTGTAGTACCTTATTACACCATAGACAAACCCTCCACATTCAATAATTACAATATTAGTCTTTGATTAAATACCCCTCAATGATTTTGAACTAATAACAGTTTTATTTGTGAACAGCAGGCCATACCATCTGATTCTTTCACAGTATAATATGATGAATTTTACTTATATCTTTTACATAATGGGAGGAAAATCATTAAGAAATATCTAGAAGGTTTTTTTAAACATGCAGGAATTTAAAGGAAAACTCCAAACACATATGTGTGGGAATATGAATAATCCTAAAAGTAGAATGGCACATGAAGGGAAAACACTAATTATGACATTCACATAGTCATGACAAAAGCATCAAAATGTGTCATACAATATACTAAAATTTAAGAGACCCTAGTTTGTCTGGCTGATAAACAAAATATGCAAAGGGTCTGTTTTAAAAGAGATGCCTTCACACAGGACATTCTAAGAGAAAATGGATATATTTATGCTAGAAATGGAAAAACTTGTGAACACCTAATACAGTCAGGCCTTCTGTCAGGAACTAAATCCAGAAATAATTTGATGTATTTTATCCACTAAGACACAGTATTTTACGTCTTCTATCTCTCTAAGAAGGCAAATTTAAAAAAGCTACTTACATATTTGAAATGCCATTAAAAAGGGCTAGATTTAAATATAAATACCCTTAAATGGAAAAGCATGCAGATTCTATGGCTTATCTGTTATCAAAATATTAGAAACTGAGTTATACCATATGAGAACCACATTTGAATAACACTTGGTATATATTATTGAGATCACAGGCAAGTGATTGCTGAAAAAGGAAAGTAGTAAGTCATTACCACTAGGTGAACATACGATCCTTTATGGAGAACAGCCACAAATATTGGCTAAGTTTCGATATACAGACCTCTTTCAGTTGAACTAATTAGGGGACATTTTTATGGTTCACGTTAGTTTTTCATAGATCAGCTTATATTTTAACCATATTTTACAGGCACTTTATACTCCTTTTCTTGAGTTACAGATATACAAGGTGGTCATAAAAAAACTTCCCTCATATATATGAACTCTTAGTGGCCTACATGCTCAACCAATCAAAATGAAATTTAAGATATTGTTATTTGAAGGTATGCACTCAAGATTGAGATAACTTAAAACAATACATCTCTCACAGCTCGTGTACATAGAAAAAATTTTGAAATTTTCGAATAACAAAACCCCCTTCTTTCCTGCGTAAGTTGATCAGCACATTGAAAAATCATAAACAGCATTGGAACAATACATGTATGACAAAAATTGCTGGCATAAAACTTTTGCAAAGAGCACTGTAATGGGAAACACAACATAGGTCATGGGGAAAAACTTTTATTGGAATTACAAGTTTTCAACATGCCCCCCTTCACAGACAATAACACTTTGCATGCGGAAAATTGTTGGCAACAATAACAAACATAACATCTCAAAAAGAATTTGTACAACTTCACGTTTTATGGCATATTTCAATTCTGAAAAATCTTGTAGATTTGATGGCTTAGATTTCAGGTAACCTCAGAACCACAAATCAATCAAGGGATACCGGTGGCCACAAAACTGAAACCCAAAAAGTTACGGGAGATGGCTCTATCTTGAAACATTGTACCCATAGTACTTGTAATTCCATTAAAATTTTTATCCCTCTGCTCTTTGTGTTATCATTGATCCTTTACAGTGTTCTTTACATATGTTTTACACCAGCAATTTTCATCCTACGTGTATCATTCCAATGGTTATGACTTATCAATGCGCTAATGAATTTGCTTAGGAAAAGTAGGTAGTTGCCATTTGAAAACTTCAAAATCTTTCTACTGTAACCATAACCATAACCATGAGAGCTCTGTAGTTTTAAATCAACACAATATTCAGCATGTTCCATCAAATAACAATATCTGAAATTTCATTATTTCAATTAGTTGAGCGGATAAGCCGCTAGAGGTTTATATATTGGGGAAGTCTGAAGACCTGACATCCAATATCTGGAATAACCTAATATCCAAACGTCTGGACAACTAGCTTTTCTGGAGGGGGAGGGGCCTTATAAAGTTCAGGAATGTTCAGGAACAGGTAGGTATGTCATAAAAGTGATTTTTCTTCCAATTGAGTTTCCTGTATGTCACTTTCAAATACCTACTAGCTAGGGAATCCCACTGTGTGAAATGGTAATATTTAATTGGCTGACACTGTATCTAGCATTCAGCTGGAAATCTGTCCAGCTCTTTCCAGCTGTGTCAGGAATTTTTCCCATGTAGGACCTGATAAATCAATCTTCAAATAGTCTACAAAGAATCTGAGAAAAGTATTGATGTTGCCATGACAATACATTCAGCCCTTGAATGGTTGGGGGGTAGCATTTTTCTACCTGACCTAAATATTAATAAAGCCCTGAAACATATACATGGAATGAAATCTTGCTCATACTGGTTTCCTTTTACTAGTATAGTAGTGGTATAGTGGCATTACTGTCACAGTACAGAGAAGAAATTAAGAGTCCGAGGAACCTACGGTCAGTAAACATAGCAAACTGTACTTTTCCCTTAACTTTATGATTTGAAGTAGCTTATTAATTTTATCAAAATTACAGTTTTAGTAAATTATAACATCTCTATTTTACTCTTTTTCTGAAACTGTACATCTGTCAATCAACCAATGATACCAGAATTTTGCATACACTGAAAGGCAGATATAAAGTACGCGTGTCAATAGTAAAAGTAGTAAGACCATTCATAAGTTCCCAAAATATTTAAATATCAAATTTCATACATGAGACATTGCAAGATCATGAAAAGGCTTGTCTATATTTTTTTCAAATTCTTTGGCATAATTTACAGCTAGATACTAAATTTCTAAATTTCTTGAAGATCAGAGACACAAACCTGAAGGTTTATAGATATCACAAGAAAAAGTGAAATTTTGCAGTTAATGGAATATCAGAAAAAAAGTCTGTATGAAGATGATATAGCTGAAGTCTTACACTGTGATGACAATGCCTCAATTGCCAATCAACAGAACAGCGACTATCGAGAGTACAGATTTCAAATCCAAAAAATATTGGCAATTAGCCTCAAAGTCACATTTTAATTTCACCTGGCGGTGATTCAAAAAAACTTTTCTTTATGCAAAACACCTCCTTAAAGAAATATTAATAATGAATACTCTTTTTATAATTTCTACGTCATCTTACTAGATTTAAACTAGTGATTTAAAATCGGGAAATTTCCGAAATTGAGAGTCGCTGAAGTTCCGAAGATTCTGAATCTTGGTCTTTATCCTATATATATATATATGTATGTAGGTATGTGTGTGTACACGTAAGATTAAAAAATGTGTAAATCAAAATTATAATTTTATAATTTATTAGCAACAACCCCTTAATTCTTCCTTCTTAATTTGGGTATTTCCCCTCTCTTAATAACTATTCTCTAATAACTATTCTTGGACAGCTTCAGTTCTAAACCAATCCATATCATATGATTTGCATAACACTTATAAGGAAGCCGATTTCGAATTTAAACCAAAACTTTCTCTTAATAAGCTACCGCACTGCATAACTGCACACTTTTGCTTCTACCCCTGTTCTCGTTAAGACGCTGCCTCGCTGCTTTCTTCCTATAGCAACAGTATTAAAAATGTAAATGTTCTTGAATAGGCATGATTACAGACCAACAGAACTGTGGCCGTAAATGTAAATTGAAATAAAAGTTAAATATTTAATCTGCCTCGGCTGCCAAATTTGCTTTTCAATATGGATCAACATTCTATGTTCTACACCATCAAGACTGCTTTACATTATGTCCTAAGTCAATATTTTTCATTACAATGAGTCAAAAAGATGTTATAAGAGCAGGTATACTAATGGAAAAATTCAATGGTCTCAGCAAAAAGTTTCTGTGTATCAAGATGAAATTAATGCTCTTCTTCCACATGAAACGTATCTATAAAATGGATGTATAGATTTTCAAAGTAATGTGATTAGTCAATAAATTCCACACTCAAAGCCATTCCATTTAGCTTTTCATGCGCGAAATATTTATTTTGTGTGCCTGCATAGTATTTTGACCATCTATCCTAATCCTCGCTTACATAAGATGCTCAATGGCAATATGGGGGAAAAAATTCTATCATCATTTTACTGCAGTATAATAGCGCTTAAAAATTCAATCTGAATGTTTATATTAACGTAATTTCAAAGATCAGGTCTTTTTTTTTTTTTTTTGAGATATAAATGAACATCGATGTCATTAATGGAATAATGACGCTTCTTTTCGGCAATACAAAATTGATAAAAGAGCTATGAGTTTTCAGTTTAGTATGATGCCTTCAATTGAAATTAAAATTTTATAGCTTTGATTTAGCAATTTGGGAAAAGCATATAAAGTGTTGTTTAAAAGTAAAATGTAACAAGATTTTCATTTCTTTAAATGATTTTGCAGTCATTAAATGGTAAGCACATTTAATGTTGTTACCTTGGTAATAGTATATGCTAACAGTTTTCATATTTTTGAACTAATTTATTCCTCTAGCAGAGCAGTTAAGAAAATTAAACTTTTTATGGTATTAGAAATATAAATTTAAATAACTATTTTTGAATTAATTACATAAAAAATTTTACATTTTTTTCAGGGAAGATTATTAAATTGTAATGTGATTATTCATTATGTTTTGAGTTATTTTAGAAATATTTGAATTATAATGTTAAGAATTTTATAATTATTCTGAGAATATACAAAATATAGACTGCAAATTAAATAATTCTGAATATTAGGATGGAGAATGATAAAGAAATACATTTTGAATAATATAGGTAATAGAACAAGTGTAAGTTTTCTGCATTATTGTAATAATATTGAAAACATTAATAATTTACAAATTGAATAATTGTAATGAAACTGAATATGTGTAATGTAATTAAAATGTGAAAATGGGCAAGAAAAAAGTAATTTCAAGTTATGGTGGATGAATGTTATAATTACGCAATGAATAAGTTAATGTTAAATACAGAGTATGTTGACGGAGTACTGGCTCAGAAAGACAGGCTTATTATTACCTCAGTATAATTGCTCTTTTTATATTCTGCATACAATACAAACTTTGAAGGCTCACACCTTATAATTTTTTTCACATATAATTATTATATATATAATAGAGTGCGGTTTTAATTTTTTATATGTATTATATAATGTTTTAGTGCAGTTCACAAAGGCCAGTTACTTTATGTAAGGAATTGAGGCCTTTTTAAGTAACTACCAAAGCAGCCCTTAACCACTGATGAATTAAAACATCAGTCAATTTAAGTGGATATATCTAATATGTGGATATGTTTGTATTTGGAAAGAGCTGTGGGGGGTCTCCCAGTTTTGTGTAAGATAAGAAAATTAGAATGGTAATAACAACAGTAAAAACCATAATTTCAGTAAAACAATTACAAACTTTATGATGTTAAAAATGTAAGTTATAATGGTGAAAACTAGTTATATTATGAAACTCAAATATTTGTTGCGATTATTCAAAATATGTAATGGGTGTACAAAATTTTTATAACTGTATTATTGTGTGCAAAGTTTTCAAAAGCCTTCCCTGAGAAATATGATTATATGGACACTAAAACACAAACTTTTGGAGAGAAAATTTTCATAGGACTAAAAATTATTATCAAAATTTAAATTTCTCAATTTAAACAATCATTTTTGACAAAATTTTATGATTTATACTTTTCAAATTATTTCCCTTCATTTGCTAATGCTTCATCGCTCCATCTTTTAAAAAAACTTTTCTGTTCCCAAGCTTTTTTCTCTTTAACGGAGGAAATCATATGATAAAAATATTTAAATCAAAATTATGATTTAAATTAGCAATAGCACCTTAATTCCTCATTTTTAATTTGGGTATTTCTACTCTCTATTTGAAAAATAATAATGACTATTTCTGGAATGTGTCATTTCTAGATGAAGCCATATCATATGACTTTCATAATGCTGATGATGTAGCTAATTTCAAACTTTAACCAAAACTTTCTTTTCATAAGCTGCCATATCATATTAACTGTGCACGTTTGCTTCTGCCTCTGTTCTTGCTAAAATGCTGCCTCGCTGCTCTTTTCTTATCGCAACGGTATCAAAAATGTAAATGTTATTGAATAGCATGATTAGATCACCAAGCGAATTGTGGCCAAAAATGTAAATTGAAATAAAGATGAATATTTAATAGGCCTTGGCTGCCAAGCTTGCTTTTCAGTATGGATTCACATTTGTACATCATCATCTCTTCTAAGTTTGCATGATTACATACATATATAGACACACACACATATATACATAAATACACATTTTTCCCCCCTTGTTCGTTTGGGAGTTGTTTTTTTTTTTTTTGTGCTTATTGTTTTCGGAAATCACAAGAATTTTAGAAGTAATTTGCAATAATTACTGAGTGCGAAAAATTTTAGACATCAAATTACTGTCACAATTTAAGGGTTCAATGAAAGTACCAAAAGATTGAAAGGGTTCAATGAAAGTAAGTTGGAAAAACAGATAAAAATTACTAGCTAATAGGCTAAATCTTAGTATGGAACGTATTTGTAATGTTTCCACTCATTTTTAAGGGTATGGCTAAAACTTCATTCTGTTCCAATAAAATGAATTCAATACAACACTTTTGAAATTTATGAGCTGTCCAAAAAATCGATAAAAACCTAGGGAAATCAAAAATTCTGCCCCCGATGTTGTACAATTTTACATAATTAAGAAACAGTAATTTAAAAACAATGTAATAAATTCAAATATATGCAATATATATATATGTAATGAAGCAGACTTAGATGTAACGTTATACAAATATTGATCCATAATGAAGATTAAACTTTGCAGCCAAGGTGGATTGAATATTAATTTTTGTTTGAATTGACATCTGTGGCCACAATTTATTTGGACTCTGTGTTGTGCTGTTGTTATTGTGACTTATCTCACTTGTGTGGCAGTAGCATCAGAAGAAGCCCACAAAATTCATCATGAGGAGGAAAGCAAGACTGCACCTGTCATTAATAAAAGCCTTAAACAATATACATTTCCAGAATGTTTGCATTTTGTATATTGTTATGATAGGATGAAAGCAGCATGGCAACCTCTTAGAGTCAACAGAGGTAGCAGCAAAATGTGAAGTTATCCAGTATGAAGCTTATTATTAGAAATATTTTGGTTCTCAAGTTTTTGAGTTTATAATTCGCTACGTCATCACATCATCATTTAAAAGTCATACGATATGGATTAATATAGAAATGACAATCCTGAAAAAGTTGTTAAGCACTTGCTATTTTTACAACAGATGGAAAATTCCAAAATTAAAATGACGAATTAAGTGAATAAGGGCTATTGCTAATTTGAGTTATAATTTTGATTTACATATTTTTTATCTTGCACACACACATACATGCAATAAAATAAAAACAAATGATGAAATATAGTCTATAACCAACTTTAAAATACATATAAAGCTGTAGTAAGATAAAGTACTTAATACCTATTTCAGTTTGCTTATGTAAACTAAAAGAAAGTATTTAAAAATGAGAGTTTCTCAGAATCAGCTTGACAACTACAAAAATGTGGAAGCACAAAAATAAAAGAAATAATAATGTATTAGCATGTGAATAAAAATTTTAATTGTAAAATACAAGACAAAAGTGTGCATTTTAAAGCACACAATTGCAACTTCCTTGAAAATATTCTCTTCCATCATGCTTTTTTATATTCAAAATTCTTGTTCACAAGTTTAACATTACTACAGTTATTTTCTTCTGTGTTTACACATTTCTGAACCTTGCTTATAGTCAGTATTCCATAATGACTTTAAAAGCAGATTTGAAATTATCCTTTACATGAAGATTCTCAATTATACTTAAGATTCATTACCAAATACTGTCACTCAGGATTACTACTGTTAGATGAATTAATTAAATAATCAACACATGAAGATCATAAATTTTTAAAAAGTACATATAGAAACTTCTTACAGCAAAGAAAAATATTGCCAGATTAAATAGCATTGTGGGTATTTTATTGTATTTCTGTCATCATATTGAATTCAACGGGCATTTACTTAATAAACGCAAAGATTTTGATAAAAAAAGAGGAACAGTCGAGTTCAGTGCAGAGGCTATTTAAAACTGCAGACAAAAATGTGGTCAACTATTAGAAAACATTCTGTCACAACATGAGAAGTGCAAACTTGCCAATAATCATTCTTAATACATTTTATTTTATTCTGCACAATTTCATCATTTTTGCTTTATTTTAATAAATAGCTTTAAAACTTCACTTTCTTCTTATTTTAACATTTTATTTTGAATCTTTTTCTCCAAAATTCAAAACTGATAAATACTTCTCCTTGTGTAAAATATATAGAGAGTTTAGCTGAACAAGTCATTAGAGAAGAGGAAAAAAAACTTTGGTGGGGGGGGGGGCTCACTGAACTGGAATATGGAAATTTTGATGGTGCACTAAGAAAAGGGTAGGTAACTATGCTCTAAATCCTCATAGTTTGCTATCCATCAATATATCAGCCCATGAGAACATAACATTATGTTCTAAGAGTGAAATCAGTGCTCATGTAGAGCATGAAATCATTACATTTTTTAGATTTTGATTTTTTGAACAAAATAACACATATAAATATAATTAGCCATTGTTTCATTGCCAAATATTAATAAAAATATAATTCGTCAAAATTAAATGAATTATTTAAAATATAAAAAAAATTACTACTACACATCCTTATTTTATTTCATATGACAATGCATAAATGTTACAGTAAATAAATGCTAAAATTATAAAATTTATATCTCAGGATTTTCAACAAAAAATTACATAAAGAAATTACATCAGTTAAAAGTTACTACTCATATACTTACACAGCTTTACGAATTATGAAAATTTTGAATGTATGTGATGCCCTTCCGATCATAACAACACTTTGCAAACACTACATATAGTTCCCATCCACACATAAAAAATTAAATATTATATTCCAAAACACTCAAACCACATCCCAAAAGTAACTACAATCGTTTGAGCAAGAAAATTATAATTTAAATGCGATACATACATTTTCTATTAATTTTCCAAGATTTTCTCGACCAACTCGCCTGCCATCTTCTGACTGAGGCCTAGAAGTTACACATTTTAAGCTTTTAATTACAAAAGGAAATGCAGAGCATGACAGAATAGAAAAGAAATTTCTAAATAAAATAAATAATATATATAGACTGTACATAAAAAAAGGGGGGCTATTGAAACTTGTTTGCCTTCCCAACTCAAATCTGCAACACATTACAAGTTAAACAACATTTTTAAAATGCGTTTTCAGCTTTGTGCTGCAACAAAAAAAGAACGAGCTTGTTTTTTACTATATTAGGTTTTTCTCCCGCCTTGTTAGCATGCCTTCCTGGTGTAATGGTCAAGCACAATCGGCGCATATTCGAGAGGTCCGTGGTTCGAGTCTCGGCGACGGTATTGCTCATTTTTCACATCTACCGCATCAAAATAACCTAATGTCTACAACTAATAATTTAAAACCATGATTCATTCCAGAAATTTATGAAGTTCAAACAGTTCAATTTCATACTAGTATAGTTAGGACTCAAGAAACCAGAAAATCTGAAATATTTGAAACTGTGCAAAATAAACGGCTCTACAGTGTTAACTGCACCCCAATAATTAATCATCAAATATTTCATGGTTCAGAATAGCATAGGTTCTGAACATTTCAGTGTTTGCACCTCGTCTGATTACATAGTTGTTTATTAGATAGTTATCTGTTCGTTTAGTTTGGTTTGGTTTATTTTATTATGGCAAAGCTCATGAGGGCTACCTGCTTAAGGGAAGCAATGGCTTTGTAAAGGACTTTCTAATGGATACTGGCTTGTATACATGTTACATAGCGGGAAAACAATAAAATCGGCCATGCAGCCAGCCTGTTCACTGGGATTCAAACTTCGGACTTACTACCAGTTTTCAGGGATGTTACCGCTCAGCTACTGGTGGACCCTATTGGTTTAGAATTTAAGTGAAAGAAAATTTGTATTTTACTTTTGATTTACATGGATCTCTGGAGCTTACCTCTGGAAACTGAGCCGGTTCACCATTTGTGTAATTATGGCATACTACTGGAAAATCGAGAATGCAAACTTTCATACATAATGAAGCTATACATCAACAAAGATTGCATTTTGTGGAAGTGTAACATCTGTACATGCAAAATATGTATTAGAATGCATGTAGGATACCAGTTTGAAGGAAGTCGAATAACATTCACAAAAGCTTTACATTTCATATAATTACTGGTGTGAAGAACTGCCATCAGTCATGTTCCGCAAAAAGTAACTAGGAATAATAGACAAAATGGTAGTGGATTGGAACAAAGCATCCCCGGAAGGTCTGCATTCTTGAAATGGCGGCGGCAGAAAAGGAGAAAATCGGCGTTGGTGAATGCATTGTTGAGATCGACTAAAACATGTTCAAGCAACACAAAAATAATGCTGGAAAAATGTTGCTTTCACAGCGGATTTTTGGAGACATTTGTCGCGAAAGGAGAGAAAAATTTCTTGTATTGGTCCCTGATCGTATTGCCACTACATTAATGGACAAAATTAAGAAGAACATTAAGGAAGGAATGGCCATTTTGTCTGACTGTTGGAAGGGGTATAAAACAGATGAACTTGAACAATTTGGGTACATCCTTTGGAAGTAAATCACAAATATAATTTCGTCCATCCTGAAACTGGCACCCATGTGCAAAATACAGAATGCATATGTGGAAGCACAAAATGGTAAAATAACAAGCACCGGGGAACAGCTTGTCACCATCTCGAGTGAGTGGCGTAACTAGAACTCTTAGGCACCCATGCAAAAAAAATTTTTCTTGGGGCCTTCCAATAAATTTATGGTGCTCCCAAAAAAAGGGAGAAAAAAATCTGAAAGTTTTAGAATTTAAAGACCACCCAGAAGGGTTTGCTAAGGTCTTTTATGTTCTAGCTCTCACTCCTGCTAACTCCCCCCCCTTTTTAGCTTTATTATTAAGCATAATTTTCTTCACACTTACAACACATACAATTCAACTTAAAAATCCCAAAATTTTTAAAAGCTGAATAGCAACACATGTTTAGAATTTCCGATGCTGTGTTAATTGTTGCCATACATTTTACATTTTGTTTGCTTGAACTGAGAAACTCAGTTCATCACATCAACACTATTCAGTTTTCTTAGATTATGATGGCTAACAATTTTTTTAATTTAAAAAATTAACTTTTTAATGTGGTAAGTTCATTTATTATAGATCACGTTTATCGCATTTATGCTACATAAAATTCATTTGAATACCAAAATCGCAAAATATTTATAAACAGCATATTCTTAGGATTCTCGAATGTTAGAGTTTGCCATACGTTGTAGCATTCATTATTTTAATTAACCAAATTATTTTTAGTTTGAACTTTCCTATCGAATTCTCAAAGTTTCAGTTGCTGCCCGAATTTAGCGCGAGTGAGATATTTATGCAAATCGCATATATATGTTAGCAGTTAAAAGGCAGGAGTTAACGAGGGGAAAATCAGTGCCTTGGATTTATCGCCGTAAGGCTGTGCGCGCCAAGATTTCCTCTGTCTACTGAAAGTTCGCCTTTATAGGCATTTGCAATTACTAGTGTTTGCTAGTGAAATTCGCATTGTTGCATTTCACTAAGAGTAAGCTTCCCTCGCCGTCCTACGTAGAATTAAGTTAGGGAATTGAATTTGTTAACACACTTTATTTTTATATTATTTTAGTTCAGCCCAAGTAGTGGCTTACTCTCAATTAGAAGAGTTGTAAATATTTGAATTAAAGGGTCACTTTTAAACCCTGCTTCTGACTTTGTAGTTCTTCAACACTAAAGGACATAGCCTAGATCTGCTCACTGTCCTCTACATAAGGTTTCACAGCTTATGCTCACGAAGAGAGTCCAGAGATTGAAGGAGAAACCTTACAATGGCGCCCGAACAACTAAAATGATGGAAGGAAGTTGGAATATGCCTACTACATCCCAGAATACAGCTGCAATGCCTGATGGATTTGGATTCATAGTGGAAACCATCAGAGCAGCCATGAAGCCGGCAGTAGTTTTTGATGCCAGAGGACCTGTGAACACATTCCTGGAAAAATTAGAAGCGCATTTTTTGCTGTATCCAGTTCCGGAACATCAGAAGGTCATATTAGCGACAGGAGCATTGAGGGGCCAAGCAGCGACCTGGTATAAGTGCATCGGAAAATGTCTGCTGGGAGAACCAGGAACGCCGACTTACACGTACGAGAATTTCAAATTAGCAATTTTGAGAGCGTTTCCTGTGGTTAAAGACCGTGCGAAACTCGAAGCTGAATTGTTTAGCAAGTATCAACAGCGGGTGGATGAACTATCGGAATTTATTTTGAGAAAAATACAAGTCTTTAAATTATTGTATGGCACGAGGCCGGACCCGGAGATTATCCAGATAATCCTGCCCAGATTGTTACCATCAATACAAGATTTCATGGAGCTAAGAAATCCCGTAACGCTGGACAAGCTGTTTGAACTCGCTGTGCAATTTGAGAGCCGGCGAGCGGCCGAAAATCAACGGAGACAATCGTATGAACAGCGGCTGCAGGGGAACCAGAATGCCGAAGGAAGAAACAGACGATGGCCGAGAACTACTGGTACCAGTCAAAATGCGAGCGGTCAACCGCGCCAAGTACAGCGCCAACAAAATAATTCCAACTACGGAAGAAAATCATTCTCCCCAGGCAGAAGCCAGCAACAGAAGAAAACACCCGCAAAGCATTTAAACTACTAAGGAATATTGCGGGGAAGGGGGTGCAATGTTCCGAGGAGAAGAAAAATCCCTCTGAAGTACAGCTAAATACGGTCATGGTGAGAAACATTGAATTACCGAGACTGCAGTTACTAATTAACAACGTACCCGCTACAGCTCTGTTGGATACCGGCGCTCAAGGAAGCTGTTTGGCAGAAGAATTTTTTAAGAAGCACTTTCGTAGATATCGTCTGCATAGCGTGGAAGGAATGAAGGTGGTAGCAGCCCAAGGAAAAACGTGTCAATGCATGGGAAAAATCGAGCTGTACATCAAAATCGGCGAAGAACAAAAAAAAATTATGTTTCTTGTAGTGAAGAACCTCCAAGCATCGGTTATTTTAGGAACAGATTTCTTTGCAGCTGTGGATGCGAAAATCGATTTTGAAAACTCCACCTTGCAAGTAACCATGGACCCAGTTAAAAAGAAATCAACACCTCCCCCTGAAGTGGATTTAAGCCATCTAACGCCCGAAGAACAGGACAAGTTTCGGGAGTTGGTAAGTTATTTCGCTGATTTATTTGATGATATTCCAGGATTCACCCAGATCGTAGCACACGAAATTAAATTAACTACGGATGAACCTATACGTCAGCGTCCTTACAAGTACGACAAAGTTAAGGAGGAAATAATAAAATACCATATTGATGAAATGTTAAGAAACAAAATAATAACTCCTATTTCTAGTGCATATGCGAGTCCGGTTGTTTTATGTAAGAAAAATAATGATTTGCCGTTAACTGATCCATTAAGGTACAGGTTCGCTATTGACTACAGAAAGCTTAATAGTATAACAAAATTTCCAACTTACCCACTTCCGGTAATTGATGAAATTCTAAGAAGTATTAAATCAACAAAATACATAACCACCCTAGATTTGACATCCGGATATTTTCAGATAAGCATAAAGCCGGAAGATGTTCACAAAACAGCATTCATAACAAAATACGGTACATATGGCTTTTTGCGTATGCCTTTTGGATTGTCGGGAGCCCCGGCCACGTTTCAGAGGTGCATGGACAAAATTTTAAGGCCGGTAATAGGAAAAAGTACATTTATTTATCTTGACGATATAATTGTTACTTCAGAATCGCTGGAAGAACATATTAAAGACCTTCGAGAAGTCTTTACTCTTTTGAAAGATGCAGGACTTAAAGTGAACATTAAGAAATGTAAATTCGCGGCAAAAGAACTCAAATATTTAGGGTACAAAATTTCTCAAAGGGGGATCGAAACAGATAAATCTAAAGTTATAGCAGTGAAAAATTACCCAATTCCGAATACAGCCAAAAAGTTAGCGACTTTCTTGGGTATGTGCTCATATTATAGAATTTTTATTAAAAATTTCGCAGAAATTGCTGAACCATTGTTAAAGTTGAGAAGGAAAAGAGTTCGTTTTGCGTGGTCTTCAGAAGCAAACGCCGCGTTTGAGAAGTTAAAAGAATCTTTAATTAATGCACCGGTTCTAAAGTTCCCAGAGAAAGACAAGGGTCTAGAAATTTATGCAGACGCATCAGATTACGCAATCGGAGCCGTGTTAACACAAAATAGAAAAGCGATTGCCTTTTTTAGTCGTACATTGAATGATACGCAAAGAAATTATTCGGCAACGGAGCGTGAAACTTTAGCAGTGCTCGCAGCTGTTCAAAAATTTTGTGTATATTTTGGGAGTTCTCCCGTAACAGTATATTCAGATCATGCGGCAGTTACCAGATTATTTTCAGGAAAGAATCTTTCGCCACGCTTAATTCGGTGGACCCTAAAGTTGCAAGAATTTAATCTCATTATCAAACACACACCGGGAAAAGACAATGTAGTGGCCGACGCATTATCTAGAATAAAGTTAGACGAGAACGGCGAGAAAGTAAAAATAGCGATGCTTCAGGCAAAGGTCATTGACTCTCGAGAGACTGTAATAGAAGAAATTGCTAGGGATCCCGAATTCGGAAATATTTATAATTATTTAAAAGACCCAGATAACTTCCAGCATATAGACATTAATGCAATACGAAGCAGAGCACAGAACTATGAAATCATTGATGGTCTCTTATTTTATACTAAAGTTACGAATCAAAATAGTGAATACAGACCAGTCATCCCGGCCAAATTAATTTTAAGTATCTTGCAAGAGCTCCACGATTCGCCTGTCTCGGGCCATTTTGGAATTAGAAAAACAATACAACGCGTACGCGAGGCGGTATATTTTCCGCAATTACAAAAGATAGTTAAAAATTACTGCCAGACTTGTCACACGTGTCAGATAAATAATGACGTAAATTTCCGCCCGGCCGGGTTATTAACTAGTATTGAGTCTAGGTTCCCCAATGAAATAATTGGTATTGACCTCTTAGGCCCCTACCCCAGGAGTCATGTAAATAAGGCACGATTTTTATTAGTCATTGTGGATCATTTCAGTAAATGGGTTGAGTTGATACCACTTAAGCGGGCTTCAGCAAAAGTCGTTGCAGATTCGTTTTTGAACAAATATATTTTAAGATATGGATGTCCAGCGAGGGTGATTAGCGATAATGGTCCCCAGTTTGTAAGCAGTACATTTAAAATGATGTGTGACAAGTTGGGCATTAAGCATATGAAAATGGTACCCTACCGCCCACAATCAAATATAGCGGAACGGGTAAATAAGAATATTGTAAAATTGATTAGAAATTATGTGCAAAAGCACCATTCTAACTGGGATGACTGCGTCGAAGAATTTGCATTCGCCCTCAGAACGGCTAAGCACGAGACAACGAAGAAATCCCCCGCCGAATTGTTTTTGGGCAGGAAGATAATGACCCCCTTAGATAAATTATTTTATGTGAAAGATAGAGCGCCGGAATTTCAAATGGGTGAAATAGAAAAAATGTTGAAGGAGGCAGAAAAGTGCTCCCGGGAAGCGCAAAAGAAACAAAAGATTTACTACGATTCAAAAAGAAGAACCGTAGAATATAAAGTGGGGGAGGAGGTGTTGAAACAAGCCCACGCACTTTCATGCGCAGCAAAAGATAAGGTCGCAAAATTTTGCCCAAGATGGCATGGTCCTTTTGAAATTACAAGAATAGTTGAATGCCGTGCATATTTAAAGAATGAGAAGGGCGAAGAGACTGTGGCAAATTTCGATCAAATTAAACATTATTATCGAAGAGCTAATAATAATATTTTGAAAGACATGTTGCAGGGTCCAGCCTCACAGAATTTTTCTAAGATTCAAGAGCCCCAACCAGGTCCCTCAAAAACAAGAGAACCCAGTTTGAAAAGGAGGTTACCAGAAGAGAGGAAGCCGCAGCCGAAGAAAAGACCACCCCAAAAAGAAAAAAGGACAAACGCTAAGCAACAGTCTCAGCAACCAAAGCGTCTAAGGAAGGAACGTCCAAATGAAAACACTATGAAAGCTCCACCACTACGGAGGGAACAGAACGGCGAGAAGCGAGCCGCCGAAGGTGCCAACCCACAACGAAGGAGCCTACGAGTGCAGGAGAAGGAACGAGCCAGTCTGGAGAGGGAGCAAAGACTTCAGCACAAACGGAAAGCGCCACCCACCATTCGTCCCAACAAGGTGTTTCTGGAGGAAAGAAGATCGACCAAACGAAAGGCAGCCCCAGAGTTTCAATCTAGGAGTAACAAGCAAAGAATAGCCCAAGCCACAGTATATCCAACCTTTCAGGAATGGACAAAAAAACGCCTAAAAGACTGGCAGAAAGATAAGTAGATTCTTTATTTTCTTTTAAAATTCACACAGTTATGTTTCTGATTTAAGTGCAAGTTGCAGATTTAAAAGGGAAGTTACCCGAGTCAAAAGCCGGTTGCCGAAAGCGTAAAGGACACGCTTGAAGGAACAACTTAATTATGCAGCGGAAGAAATTCGAGAGTTCAGTTGAAAAACTGTGAGACTTCGTGAAATGTTCTTTGTAATCCAGAACATGGGATTCATCGATTTTAGTCAAAAGACTCTCTGTAAATAGGAAATTGAATTGTGTTAATTAAAAGCAACTAGTACGTAAGTTGTATAGCAAAACTGTTGTATTATATTTTTCTATGTATAAATAATGAATGCATTTAATGTAAAACTGTTTTCTATGTAATGCATGATTTGTTGTAAGCCTTAAGCACTGGTTTTGTTTATATCGAATATTTTGGAAAAGCGTAAAGGATACGCAAGTTAAAATTAAAATGTAATGTAAAAGCGTAAAGCGCGCTAAATTAGAAAGTGAATATATAAGTGTTATTTAACGCAATGAGCATTTAAAGAAAATTTGAATTGAAGATTGAAAGAATGAATTATATGTATGAAATGCAATTGAAATGTTTGAATGTTGTACGTAGTGTTCTCTGGTTTCACACAAAAGTTTAAAGTTCATTTCATGTTAGAACCTCAGGGCATTTCAGATTTGTTTTAGGGGAAGTCTGAGGTCTTGAAAGTCGAAGAATTAACCCCAATAGAATTGAAGTCAGGTGGTAGTTGTGAACACTTGACAAAGTAAAACTGCGTGTTTTTCACAAACACCACATTTGGCCAGAGAACAAGGGGGAAGTTTTAAAAATGAATGAGTGTAAAATGAATGCGTTTGGCGAAAAGCGCTAATAGAAATTAAAAAACGCGAATACCTAAAGCGCGAATAAAAGTCATTACGGAAAGCATCAGAGGAAGGGAATGTTGTACTTTTCAGGTGAAATGTACTTATAACATGAAATTAAAATTTATTTCCTTCCAGATTGGAAGGAACCAGATAGTATCCAGCCAAATTCCTGATGGATCTTTTTGATGTGAAGACGGAAAAAGATATTCTATGTTAAAATATCTAAGACACAAACAGAGAGTTAAACTAAATTTAAAACTTACAATTGTAAAGGATGGCGAATAGGAAGGAAAATTTAGATTTAGAATTTAGCATCTTCACTAAAAGCCGATTTTAGGCTACTTAGTTTCAGACTACTAAATTCTGGGAGCAACTATGTAGCATTCATTATTTTAATTAACCAAATTATTTTTAGTTTGAACTTTCCTATCGAATTCTCAAAGTTTCAGTTGCTGCCCGAATTTAGCGCGAGTGAGATATTTATGCAAATCGCATATATCTGTTAGCAGTTAAAAGGCAGGAGTTAACGAGGGGAAAGACAGAGCCTTGGATTTATCGCCGTAAGGCTGTGCGCGCAAAGATTTCCTCTGTCTACTGAAAGTTCGCCTTCATAGGCAATTTGCAATTACCAGTGTTTGCTAGTGAAATTCGCATAATTGCATTTCACTAAGAGTTAAGCTTCCCTCGCCGTCCTACTTAGAATTAAGTTAGGGATTTGAATTTGTTAACACACCTTATTTTCATATTATTTTAGTTCAGCCCAAGTAGTGGCTTACTCTCAATTAGAAGAGTTGTAAATATTTGAATTAAAGGGTCACTTTTAAACCCTGCTTCTGACTTTGTAGTTCTTCAACACTAAAGGACATAGCCTAGATCTGCTCACTGTCCTCTACATAAGGTTTCACAGCTTATGCTCACGAAGAGAGTCCAGAGATTGAAGGAGAAACCTTACAACGTATTTTTATTTTTATATTATTTTGTATTTCTTTTTCTTCTTTTCCATATTATTTCTTTAAAAACTAGCCACTCATGTGCCTAGCTGCCCAAAATAGTTATCATAAAAAAGAAAAGGAATATAATGATTTTAACCTGTCCATAAACTATTTCACTTGTCCATTTCATAAAACTATATATTTCTAATTAAACATCTCATACACTATCATTTAATACATGTTTTTCAATACAAGTTAAATCAGCACATTAAAAAGTAGAAAAAGTATTCTTAAGAACTTTGCTTATCGCTTTTAAATTGCTTAGTTTATTATTCAATAATCTTGCAGATTAAATTTGGAAGTATCTAGGCTTTACTGAATGGCAACTTACTGGTGCATGGAAGATAAAAGAATTTTTACTTCCGGCTGCGGCAACACGTTGCTTTCATAGAGTCGACTTTGTTAATTACAACTAAGAGATATGTAAAATTTTTCGGAATGGCAACAGTCTCGCGCGCTGGAAGTTTATTTCGAACAGGTTACCACTGGTCGCTCTCAAATCTTTGAGTTTAGTCACTTAAGTTTCACAAAATATGAAATAAATAATAAAACAAATTGGAAAATAAAAATTCGGGTTTCCAGATAGAGATGTTCGGGTGGAGAACTACACTACTTAAAATTTGGTGGCTCTAGATCCTGCCATTTTCTCAGAATGCAAGGAACTCAGATACATGTATGCAGATTCTTCATTACTTTATTTCTTTAAAAATAATACAGGGATTACATTAGGTGGCAACAATTTGAAAAGTGATATGCTGTTTATAGCAAAACAATGCAAATATATGTTACATTAACCTGTAAGCATCGTTCACATTAATAAAATTAAGTTTAATATTAGGATTGATTTTTAGACTTTGGTTTAATGGAAATGCTAGTAATAACATGTTAAATATATGTACACTGCCCAAAAAAGGGGGGAACAGTTCTGTATCTCCTATTCTGCTGGGCCAATTGACGAAATTCAAAGTGCCAATTTCATGTCTCGAAAGCGCGACTTGGGATATATATTAGATTTATATGTTGCATTGTTCTAACATAGGTGATTTGAAACGAAATCGTACTTTTTCTGAAATGACATGTGAATTTTTTTTTTTTCGTATTTCGATTCTATGACTCAAATTACGGCCAAATATTAAATTTTGTAAAATTTGAATAGAAATTGATCGAGAAATTTAAAAATTTACCGTCGCATACTTTTTTCAGTTTGCACCAAGAATAATTCACTTGGCAAACTTCTTCATTCATAGAAACCTATCTTGGTTTCTGCATAGTACTGTATTAACTATTTTCATTGCAGATGAATGGGAAAAAGTCATAGTTCATACTGTCAAATAATTTCAACAAAGTGCATAAACCATGTTTGGTGTTATTATCACTTATAACAAATATGCCAAATTTCAAAGCGTTCAAATATGTAAATTTATGTATATCTCAGAAAATTTGGAATAAAAAATTTTAATTTTTTTGCAGGTGCGCCTAGAAATACATCTCCTGTCATTATGATGTTAAAAATTTCATACGTTACAATTCAAAATTTTTTTGAAAAATTTATAAAAATTATTTAAAAATACAAATTTAAAAAATAAATCATAAAAAAATGGGCGAATGTTTTTGGAATGAACCTAAATTTTGAAATGTGAAAGGAAGAATCAAATAAGTTTAATGAAAAAAGAGATATCAACAAATATATACCAAATTCAATTAACATTAAGGAGGTAAAATTTTGAGAGCTAATTTTTTAAAAACCCACAAGATTTTTACAAATCTCGGCAGTTTGGCATAATTTGAGTCGTAAAATCGAAATATGGAAAAAAATTGGCATGTCATTTCAGAAAAAGTCTGATTTTGTGTCAAAATATCCATATTAGAACAATGCTATATATAAATCTAATACATATACGAAGTCGCTCTTTCGAGACATGAAAAACGCAAGTCGAATTTCATCTACCGGCCCAGTAGAACGGGAGATACAGAACTGTTCCCCCCTTTTTTTGTGCAGTGTACAAAATTAAATGCTGCAAATGAAAATTGAGAACTGTAAACAACATACCGTGATTTCTCTTTTAATTTACAAAATTCATTCCAAATTAGGCACCAGAATCGTGCACAGTTACTTCTTTGATTTATACTTTAAAAATACATCTATTGATTATTCAATCATAATAATGAATTATAAAATATAAATTAACATACTAAATTACATAAAAATAATACCAGTATAATAAAAATCATTGTACTCATTTATAGGCATCTTGTAATTTAATTCTTGCAAATGTAATTATAATTGTTATTTGATTAGTCTTCCTTTTAGCAAAGTAAAATCATTAATGTAATTTAAAAAAAAATCTACAATTAATGATGTCAGCTTCTTGTAGTTGTCATTTATTTTTATTAAAAGTCATACAGGTTTATAAATCATTTCATATGTATGAAATGACTTAGTATTGCAAATTAACTTAGTATTGCAAGTTTCCTTTAGTACTGCAAATTAAAATTAAATTTTTATGCACCTCTTGTTCAATGAATTTGTTTTATATAATGCTAGGAGCATAACAACTAATTGCTGAAAAAGTAAGGTTGCTGAAAATCCTGATTTTGATGAAGTGAACATTTACTTGCATTGCATGCAATGTAAATAAAACCAGTTGTTTTTAAAAAGTTTGCCCAATTTTCTCTTGTAAAAATCATCACCACTGACTGCTACTGAAAGCAGACTGAATATCTATTTTGAATTCATTGAAGAGTTTTCTCACAAAATTTGGAAAGATGGAAATTTTTAATTTGTTTACTGTATAAGACAGTATGTTTGAAAAGGTCTCTGCAGGCTTATTTTATTAGATTCTGTGCGTACATATCCAAACACGAAATTCCTTAAAATAAATTATATAATAGTATGAAAATGATTCCTGCATAGTACTTATTTACGTGACTTTCCCTAATAAATGCACTATTAAATTTTTATAAAGATCTCATCGAGACAAATTTCTAATTAATAAATCATTCATTATTTTTTAATTAAATAAATAAAAATTTCCATACCTTTATGTGCAAACAGTGCAAAAATTCAGTAGCTAACGAATACTTTTTAAAATCCAAGTGACTTTGTATTTAGAATTCTCGATTATAAATGTCCCTTAGATTCTTTAATTTTTTTAATTTAATTTCGCTCCTCTCATCTCTTAATTCAGAGAAACCTTAGTTCAACTCTGATTAGATGTACACATACATAAGACATATCTAATACAAATGCACACAAACGTCTTCTTAAAACAAAACATTCATAGGAAATTTCAGAGAAAAGCTTTATAAAAAGCTTTTAGGTAATATTCTTATTTAGCCTATATCAATATGAAAAGCTTCCACTGGCTCTTCTCATTTTTCAGAAAAACATTCACTGTTTAAGTAAAATAGCTGACTGTAGTCTGTCCCCTTTTATATTTTCTCTGATTTGGAAAATGAATTTCTAAATAATTAGATTTTAAGAAAAACACTCTAGAAATGTTAGCACAATCGACTCTTGTTGAACATGTTCTATTAGAAGAACCAGTACGAAAGCCTACAATTGATGAGGTCAATATTGCATCAATTTTTGCTATAATTGTCATTTGTTATAATGCATCTTTTCTTCTAGGCAGTGCAAGAAGTTAAAATACATTTACATCATCACCTCATGAATCATTTCGAATAAGATTTCATTATAAGTTTAAAAAATAATTAAGCAAAGAGGCTTAGATATTTTTTCCTAAAATTATATAACAAAAACTAGTACTGAAATTTACGTGTGTCAGACGAGTTATTAACAATTCAAGTCAAACAACTGAAAAAAAAACAAATGTGAATAACTGTAAAAGTAGGCAGCATGAATAGAAAGAAAGGAAGACGAGATCTTTTTTTTTTTTTTTTAAATTTTCTTCCAGCCTGAACCATTATCATAAGATATATGTAAATAAATTAATCATATAACAAAGTTTTAAAACAAAAATGGGATGGCATCTACTATGCCCAGAAGTGGTAGTAATTTTTTAATTAGCCAACTCACTCTTTTCATATTTACTATAACATTTGACATGTAGCTGCAATATAAAATTGTCAGGGGTCATGACTTCCTGCAACTTCATTTTTGCTGTTTTTGTCATGTACTTCCCTCAAGAAAGTCAGAATTTGTTCTCACAATAAACTCAGAGCTTAATGTGCTTGAGCCTGGCTCTGATGCTTCTTCTCAGTTTCTAAGGTAAATCATAATTCTAGTCAAAGAGCATCGGAGACAGAGTAACATCTGTCAAAGTGTTTGTTCCCCAGAGAAAGACAAGCATGCACTCGGAAGTTATAATCTACTTTTAAGGTATACTTAATTTTTAAAATAAAATTTGTCTGATAAAATTGTGCTTTACTTATATAAAAGAAATGTCGGAATGTAGTCCTTCTTTCTACGGCTCCGATACACTCCGACTAATAAAGAAAAGTCACCATTCACATGTCAAAGGTTTATTCTCCATGTATTGCAATGGTTTTATGAGAGCAGGTGAAATGCTTCGTTCTGAAATGTACTAAAAGTAATTACCTTGGTTGTGCACATCGAGCATCAGTGATCTCTCACTGCAAAACTCCTGCAAACTTCAGCTATGTAACCAACTACGGGGTACAAATATTATCCCTTTTGCATATTTTACATTTGTTCTCCTATTGTTATTGGATCAAATTCAAGGAAAGTTTTTGTGCATAAGTTTTACTCTTCTTCCTGACAGCCTTCTATAGGGCTCCGGCACTTCAAATCTTAGAATTTAAGCCCTGAATAAATTCAAATTCTTCAAGTTCAAAAATTAGAAATGCTTTCTTTTAAATATAAACTGTGCTACTTAAGAAAAAAAATAATTTTATTTCATTTTACACAATATGTAATGAGACTATGTTTGCTTTTTATTATAAGGTTATCATCATGCTTGGGTATCACTGAAGTTAATGCTCCTTCAACCCACTGGAGAATTCACTCATTATCAGTCTATCTTAAATCCTTTCTTCCCACCTGCACAATTTTAAGACGGCATAAATGTAAAATTTCCTGCTTTTGCTTCAGATTTTTAGTATGTTTTCTGACGAGTCCATAGTTTTTACATACTGCAACTCTTAAACAAGCATTTAAACATGCATTTATTTCAACACTATTTGAGTTCAGTGCCAATACAGTGAGAATTCTTCTCAATTTTGTTAGCTTCTTTCACTAGATAGATTGATTTTATAAATGGCCTTGTGAAACATGATATTTATTTGATAAAAATTAAAGAAATCTTGCCCATAATAAAATAATGTCAAAACATTTAGCAAAAATGCACAGAAGCAACTTGAATTTCTATTTAGATAAAATGAAAACAGATAATCTTAATTATTATTTTTCAAAAGTAATTTTACATTCAAGTTTAAATTGTGTAACAAAAATTCCACATAGTTCATGCTCAGAACAGAAACCCTGATCATTCTTGGTTTACTTCTAACATAAATTGCTTAACGAAAGCTGACATGAAATATGCATAAGGTGTTAAATTTTATGTACTTGCATTAAAGAAATAAAAACAGATTTTAAAATTAAACAAGCTTTATATTTATTAAGCCTTATGACAGATCAATAAATTTAGGAGATCATAAACTGGTTGGATAAATAGATCTTAATTCCATTTCTCTGACGACATAAAACAAAAATTCAGTGTGAATTACTTCAAGTACATTCTTTTAGAATGGTATGAATAAAATCAGATGAAACTTTCTTAGGCATATAAAAACAGAACACAAATGTTATCCTACTTATTAAAATTCACTGGAAATTTTCAGTACCTGAAAAATTGTCAAATTTAAAGGCAGATAAATGGTATTAATAGCATGTTAAGGCAAATTATTAACAGAATCCTTTTCAAGCTTCCTTTTTTGAAAAAGAATTTTAACTATGGCATCTACATGAATGTTTGCAATGAACTTTTTTAAAGTGACAGTTGTTAACCATTCTTGTGATGATAATAAGAAAAACGATTCTGTGCTTGAAATGATTATGCTGTTAAAATATTCTTAGCAATAACAGCATCATTTTTATCACTGCTTATCCTCACAACCCAAATGTAAAAGAATAAAGAATTTAGAAGATAACTCGCAACACTGATTTGGCCTTTTAGTTGCCAAAGTTCCAGACCAGAATACAGTTCTATTACTGAATGAATATATTGTTCTATCATATAAATAAGTATCTTCAGGTACTGGCTAGCATATCCTACTGGACCTAATCACTGAAACAAAATCATCTGTATGCTACCCAACTTGTAACAAAAACATACTTCTGTTTATTCGCATAAACTGTTAGGTGTCACTCCTCAGTCACACTGCCATTCTGCATAACATCTACATTTCTCAATTGATGTCAACTATGATCTTCATCCAAACAGAAAGTTAGCAAAAGTGACTCAGACATAGGTTTTAATTTTCAAAATCAAAATTGAAAAAAAAAATCTGAAAGGTTTCAGATTTTAAATTACGTCCAAAGGAGCGTTTTTTAACGTTTTGTGTTACCATTATTTATTAAACATCATGTTCTTCCCACTTAAACCATAAAATTCAGTTCAACAGCAATATCCCAAAATAATTTTAAAATGAGTATATCTTTAGAATTTCTGATACCCAGTTCCGCATGCTTTAGATAAAAGGGTCCTCCCCCCATAGAGTGTTGCCATTGTTGGCTTTTAAATCGTTTGAGTTTGTTCATCAAAAATTCATTAAAATTTTACAAAATATGAAATAGATAATAAAAAAAATTCCAAATTCGGGCTTCTAGATGTGCATATTTGGGTGGAAACGTATGTTATTCAAAATTGGATGGCTCTAGGTACTATTGTTTTATCACATTTGGAGAAACATACAAACATTTATGCATATTCTTCATTATTTAATTTCTTTAAATATAATACAGTGCTGCAAGATTTGGTGGCAACAGTTTGAAAAGTGATTCAGATTTTTAATATTTCCAATGCAAAATTGCAAAACGAAAACAATAGTCCTTCAGGGATAAGGCCCCTTTAGACTAAAAAAGATATTTGGCTATACAGCTATGTTTGGCAAATTTTTGTAAAACTGACCAATTCATGCAATGAAAATATAAGGTAACAAATAAAAAATAACAAGCAAGGTTTTGCTATTTCTTCAGTTTTAGTGGTCAATACACAATAACTTAAAATGAAAAGTTAAACTGAACTACTAACAGAAAATTAATCTTTGAAACATTAGGTCAGAATAAATGAAAAGTCTGGAAATCATTTACTGTGTAAAGATGTCCCATACTCTAGTTATTTCAGCATGATATACGTATTACTTACTATTTGTATAGCACTTTATGTGACAATAAATACACTGATTGAGAATTGAATATATAGTACAGAAGAGATACAATAAAAAATTATCAAAATAGTAATGGATTTTACTTAGTCATATTATGATCTTCATACAAAAACATTACCATCATTAAACAAAGGAAATTAGATTATATCAAGATAATTACTCAAAACCAGCAGTTGTAGACGAAATATTTAAGACTCCCAGATCATATACACTGAGGTCAGGGGGAGGAGTGTTTAGAAGAAGCAGAAAACACATTAGACACACTAAAGAAAACAGTTCAGCTGCTGAAGAGAATATCAGAGGAAGAGAACAAGGAATTAATGCACAGAAGGGAGATGTAAAAAACTATGATCCCAGATATTCTCAACAGCAAAGTTTAAAAAGATCCACTAACTTAGAAACAAGGGATGGTGAGCAAAGAACTAGAAGTGAGAGAGTGATCAGAAAGGAAGCCAGGTATTTGTACTTATTTTGGACTGTTTAAAAAAAAAGGAAGATGTAGTATTTACTAATTTGTGAATGGCAACATTTAGTATTTAGTAACTTGTGAATGGCAACAGTTTGGATGCATGTAAAAATAGAACTATGTTAGTGCTCTGCAATATATAATATTCTAGGCTTATAAATAAATAGTTTAAACAGTTAAAAGTGCACCCTCTTTATTTTATATGCACCTCATTTTGGAAGATTTTGTGAAGCAGGGATTAAATCTTTGAAACATCATTTGAAAAACTGTTTACAAACTCTTACTTTAACGCTTGAAGAGTTTTTAACTCTAATAACACAAAATGAAACTTGTCTAATTCTGGGTCACTGGTAACAGCATCTAATGATCACAATGATCTTAAATGAAGCTGCAACATAGCCTAACTCAAGAAAGCTGAATTATGGTGATTGATGGCAGAGTTTACAGAGGCTATTTCAGCACTTTTGAAAATGTTGTAGTAGTAAATATTTATCAAGGTTACAGCGAAGATCTAAGTGACGCAAATTGCAACAAAATTTGAACGATGATGATGTGATGCTTATTAAAATGAGAATCTGCATCCATTACATTGGAAACTAGAGAAAAGTATTAAAAATTTACTCTGCCAAAGTTAATAAAGTTAGAATGGTGGACTTAAAGTACATCAAGTGGCAAAATGAAATGACCATATTGAAAACTATGTCCTTAACCATTGAATTTACAGTCATTAGAGACTTATCATTTTCCATTACCTTTATTTAATATTTGGTTATTATTTAAACAATATCAGTACAAGGCAAAAAAACTATGAAGAGGTTTAAAATGGAAATTCTCGTGGGGAAAAAAAGAACTCCTTTGTTAAAATACACAGAAGAAATGTGTGAAAAAAATATATATGGACTAATGAATTTACTTTCAAAATACTTTTTATGCTCTGAAACTAAGGAATAAGTAAACAACTGAAACATTTGCAAAACCTCCAACAATAAGGTTTTCCTTAAATTTAATTCCTATGCTAAATTCTGCTATTACATTCTTTACATCTGCAGTTGGACCCTAAGAAACGCTTGAACTGTTCTTTGATTAATTAAACAAAATTTCACGGTCCCTTCACCCCTTTTCTTCCCCACTTTTTTCACTTTTAACAGGAGAAAAATCTTTACAAGTATTATTTCTAAAAATCCATCTTTATTAGTGATTAATGTAAGCATGCTTCCTCATTCTGCAGAATGTAAGTAAACCAGTCATGAAAGGCATTTTAAATTGGAACATAATAACTAAAACGTTTTTGGTGAAGAACTTTTGATACATATTAACTGCACAAATTAACATTGAAAGACAGTGGAGTATGTACCCCAAAGCTACGAGTACAGTAAAATATTTACAGAGATTCATAATCTGGTTTTTCTGAAAAAAAGAGAGAGCACTCAAGGCAGGCACAGAAAATGCTAAATAGCTTTACTAATAAAATAACTTAAAATTTTTCAATTATTATTGCTAGTTTTATGCTGACTTCTTTGAAAGCATAAAAAGAAATATATTTGTCAAAAATAATTTCCCTCTTTGAAAGCATAAAAAGAAATATATTTGTCAAAAACAATTTCCCTCTCCCCTTTTGAATAAAAAATTCATGAAAAGATTTTAAAGAAATGTTTCATACACAGAAATATTTTTAATTCCCTCTATTCTACTTACTCTAGCAAACAGCCCTTCAAATCATTTTTATTACATTGATGCAAGCCTATAATTTTGAAGGTATCTGCCGAAAACATTGTGGATAAAAATGTCACGAAGAAAACAATGCAAGGAGAAAAAATTGCAGTTCTAAAACATCGTGGTACAAAATAGCATCATAAAAAATAAAGCAGTTCAGAAACATGATCGTCAAAAATATTGTGGTAAAAAATAAAGCACCTACAAATCATGGTATGAAAGATATGCATTTTTCCAGCTTTAAAAGTTGTAATTTCATACCACATGACAGCAAGAAGGAATGTAGAATATTTTTTGAATTTCAGTCCAAAGACTCATGACCAATGACTGATGCAAAAGCGAACTAGTTTCCTTTAATGCTCCGCTGCTGAACTGGCCAACAACAGTGACCAAACAGTAAAATCGCTGAACACTGGTAGTTCAGTCCAGTGAAGAGAAAGTTCAACACAGAAGCATCCCATCTCTTAGGCTGATAGCACTAGTGTGCTTTGCCATAATTCAATAAATCCAAAACCTTACTGAAATGTTACATAGCTGATATGTTTCATTATAAGTAACAAATCAGCATTAAAATAATTAACTGAATAGCTATACATCAAAATGTAAATGATACTTTAAGAAGATGAATAAACAGAAACAAAACAAAATTTAATTTTCACTAAAAAAATATCAGATCAGCAAACTTGAAAGAAAATCTGATAATTAACTAAACAATTTTAATTGAAATAATCACAAGCAGTTACCCATCTCACTTTTACTAATTTTTTTTTAGATTACATTTTTCATGAACTATACCAATAAACTTTATAATCGAGTCTAATTAATTAATGACCTTTATTAGTTTTTTTATTTTTACTTTTCTGCAGAAATTTATTAGTTATCTCAAAAATATGGAATACGAATTAAAAAATGCTCGTTCTTTTGCTCACAAATCTTTATGCGAATATGCATCTACAAATTTAAAACCTCAAAAACACATGTCTGTGATGTTATCATCATGGCGTCATTTATAGACACTTTATTTTTACCGCGATATTTTCAACAACATTTTTAAACTGCATAGTTTTATAACCACTTTATTTTCGACAATGATATTTTGTGTCATGATATTTTAGAACTGCAATGTTTTCTCCTTGCTTTCTTTTGTCCAATGACGTTTTTGCCATGCACTGCTTTCTCCGCAATGTTTTTGTCTACGGTTTTGCCCCAATCTTTTTGCCTCTAACCCATTTTGAGCTATGCAAGTGAATTCCTACTTAAACCATACAGTTCAAACACATGGTCAGTCATTTCTATTCAACCACATCTGATTGCATTTTTAAGTTTCATCCATTCTTTTTCTACACCTTCCATGCTTTACCAAAATATCAAACAATCACTTTTTAAACAAGCCAGCAGTATACTTCACTGTGAATACACTGGCCTTCTCATTTAACAAATTATAAATTTTCATTGTACATAAATGCTGCCTGATAATGCTCATTAATTCAAATACCTTACAGAAAAATTCAAAGCAAGCTCCAAACGGCATGTAGTAAGTTTGTGTTGAATTTGTTGATATTTATATTCTGCAGTCATTGCAGTTTGTCATTACGATAAATAAACAAGTGAGAATGCGGGAAATTAATGCATCTTATACATTTATTCTTCAACAAAAATTTAACTTCTTTAATCTTAACAGCTATTATTCTGGCATGTTTAAGGTGTTTTTACACAAGCAAATTTATAGACTTTCCTTTCAAGCCATTCGTATCTTCAATAGTCGACACAGCAGAATATATTAAAAGTATACGTACTGCAAAATCTCATGGCATTTGCAATGATACAAATATCACTTTTAATGATAGAAAAGTATATGTAACACTGAATAAGTAGTTTCTCAGCAATAACATTACCGTATGCCATGAGTCTTATGAGACTAATATCACTATAAATGTTTTGATTGAGACAGCTTACTTAAATAGATCATAATACAAAATGTGCAGATAGAACTTCAGTTTTGAAATACAGAATAAAAAGTTCTGTCATCAGCCAATTGTAAAATGCTTTACAATTATAACTGGTATTAGTATGTTTCCACACCTAATTAAATTTTAACATACTGTACAATGAACAGTATTCTCTGCCATAAAAAATGTACAATGTACAATGAATAATATTCTCTGTCATAAAAAACACAAAATTTTCAGAAAATATAGCATTAGGCTCTTTCATTAGATACAACTGTGCAAACTAATTATTCATGCTTGATACTTAAGTTTATGGAAGGCATAAGTAAATTTATTAGCAGAATCATAATTAATTTCAACGTGATGCGGGAAATCGAGGTCCTGTTATTTCACATCCCTTTCCAGAACAGCAGAAAAATATGAGATACCACATTTTGATGGGGCAACACATTAACCACAATTAAATTTTGTTAACTTGAATTTTAATTAACAATATATCTGAGCTGATCAGATAGTATGGGATTAAAGGTGAAATGTTAATATTTTGCTATTCTTTACAAATCCAAAAGTTTCGCATTTATTAATTGTCTACATGGCAAACAGAAGATGATGTTAGCAATCTTTCATATATCAAGACTTCTTTGCATTAAATGACAGTGAAAGTTAAATACTGTCAACAGCACAACATGAACTTTTTGTAATGTATGTTGTAAAATGTACAATAGCACATATTTATCTAACATCAGTTTTGAAGAATAGAAGCACCAGTCACTACATTTATTCATTTAATAAACTTCATCCTTAATTCCTTTGATAATTTAGTACTTTGATTTATTTGCAAAGTTGTAATTGTGGCATAAAATAGGGACAATTTAGTGCATTGTGATGAAATGAAATTCTCTTAAATGTCTGTCAGATGAACAAAGCATTGCTACAGGGGGGGAAGTAAACTGTTTTATCAAGAATGATAAAAACTTACTGAAAAAATGAGGAACTGAATAAATACAGCACAGACTCTGAAATAGTTTTATTTGAAAATGACTTCACTAATGAAGGCAATGAAGAAAATTTCAACTTAGTTCAATGCAAACTTATGAAGTAGGAACAACAGAATAGAAATATTTTCAAAAGTTAAGAGAAAAAGTACTTAAAAGCCTTTCTAGCAAACCTTGAAGGCTTTCAATGAACTAATAAATAATGCATACATCAAATGTTATATCTTTTGTACAGAGGTTACATATTTAATACTAGATAAAAAATTATGCAATATTAATAATTCATTTATATTTATAAATAAATGAAACTAAGCAAAATTTTCTTGCACTAAAAAGAATATTATATACTATATGATATATACTAAAAAGAATAATTAATATACAGAAATATGTTATATGGAGGGCTGTGTATGCACTGTAAAAAATATATGCACATGTATTCATAGAATAAAACTTTCTATTACAACAAACTCCGATAGTCAAACAATAAAAGAACTAATTATACAACAGCTGATAGCTGGACACTTGAAAACCTCAGACTTGCAGATTAGAAAATATAGTTAAAACTGTCTTGATGACCATGACAGAAAGTTACTAGTATTTCTCAACACATAAGCACGCGTTGGTGTTGAATATCACCTCTTTAAAGTGAGTTTCTCCAAAGACCAAAGTTGTCTGGAACTAAAGGTGGTGGTCTCAGAAAGGTTTCACTGTATCTAGTTACTATTGCTGACAAAACTAGTTTGCTTACTTTCATGTAGCATGGTTTTCATAACACAAATTCGAAGCAGAAGCATTTTTTTTAATTCTTATATACTATTTTCAAGTAAAAATTCAAAACAAATAATAACAACTGACTAGTTCCATGATTCCCAATGTAATAAGATCTCATTTATTCAAGTGGGTGGACATTTGCAATAAATATGCAACTATCCCACACACTGAACAAGACTGCCATAATATATTAAGTAATCAATGATAGAGGTAGCAGTTGAAATGATGTATGTAATCTCAGATTTCTCCTCAAAGATCCTCCTTCACTCCCCTCAAAAAAAGGAGAGATTTCAATCACAATGAGTTAAACCTAAAATTATATATAATTTCTTGATATAAACAACAAAAATAAATAATCATGCTAAAATTTCATTACAGATGAAATTAAATGTGTTTATTTAATTAAGTACATAGAATTACAAACTACACAAGCCATAGTTTCACATTTTTGCTACATTAAAATGAATGTAAATGAAGAGCTATAAAAAAAGCATAAATTACCCATATATTTCTTGCTGCGCATTTAACTCAAAATGCAGTCGAGCTAATCTCTCTTGCTGTTCTCGAACCTGCTCCATTTTCTCAAATGTACAATCTTTTCCTAACAAAGAAAATTTGATTAGAATTGCAGTACAAAGTCCCAGAATAGCCGTGACTTCAGCAATTACAGATTTTGAATATTTCCAAATTTTAGATAACGTAGTAAGAATGACATGTAGACATGGCACCATTGGGCTTCACTTATTGCTTAGATCAGATAAAAACAAAAGTTCAGTTCCTCTTATGCACTATTTTCAAGTATAAATTCAAAATAAATAATACAACATATTAGTTCCATTATTCGCAAATACAATGAGAACTCACTTATTCAAGTGCAAGGACAGTTACAATAACTATGCAACTATCCCATACATTGAAGAACATTGCCATAATATATAAAATAAATCAAAGAACCCAGGGGTTGAAATGATCTATGAAATATCAGATCTCTCAGAAAAATGCTACCCTGAACAATCACACAAGAACTGAAAGTGCAATGCCAGATGTCAATCGAAATGATCCAATGTACTGTCACCGGTCATGATACTACTTCCCTGATAGCAGGGGTTTGAAAGTGGCATGTAGGAATGTCAGTGAGGAGAGAACTCAAATTGAAAACAAACCCACTTCCTTCGGTGTAGAATTATATTTTGTGGATTCTAGTATTATATTCTCTATCCGTAGAAGGAATTCTCTATTCCTTTGTAAGGGGAGGAAGGAATTTTGGTATTATATATACATGTATAGTACAAAAGTTGTTTGGTGATCTGTAGGTGCATATATCATTCCAAATACTGGATGTCCGAATTTAGGACTTAGCACTGTATATCATCAGTATCCTCTTCATAGCATTACAGAAGGAGGACAGACTGTAAATGTCACATTCAAAAGAAATGCAAACCCATAATTCAGCAATTAGAAAGTTTGCTAATACAATACAAAGTCTGAAATCTGGATGCCCTGTATCGAGAATGATCTAATATTCATACCTTGGGACAAATAGCACTTTAAGATTTTCTTCCCTACAAAGGGTAGGAATAGAGAATATAATTACTGAGATTCTTGCATGTCACTTCCAAATATTTCAACCACAAAATTACATTGATTGATGTTGGGTATGACCATACTTTCAGCCCTTCACTTATTGTGGGGCTTAGCATTTTTTTATATGACCTAAACAATAACTTGCTTGCTAAATACTTGCTTGGAGTGGGATGTTGCACATACTGGTTCTCTTTTGTTGGTATAGAAATGCTAAAGGGAGAAAGAATTAGATTCTAAGGAACTTATATCAATTAATATCAAATTACACTCTTCTTTTAACTTTCTAATTTAATCCAGCTTATTATATTTGCAACCTATTATTATTACAACTATGCTATGAAATTAAAAGCTTGAATTTTTTATTATGTCAAAAGAGTTTTTAATTCTGGAACAGGATCTACAAAATTAAAGAATGAAAATGAAAAATTAATAGAATGAATGAACTGTGCATACAACTTCAAAATTATGGAAGGAATATGTCATTGGAAAGTCAACAGATGACATAAAAACATAGAAAAGAAACTTTCTGAATTTTTTGTGGATTCTAATAATACACTAACAATGATTAGCAAAAAGAAGTCATTATGCTAAAAATGACGATCATGACAAAGTCGTGGTTAAAAGAGTGAGATAGCATTGTAGCAAGGGCAAGCCATTGGTGGTCCAATACTAATGACCCAAGCCGAAACATTTCATAACAAAATAAGACTTAATAAATCAGTATATAAGTTCAACAGGTTGGTTAACCAAATTTGAAATCACCATGGTTTGAGACAGTTAAAAACTTTCAAATGAAACAGCTTCAGCTTATACTGAAGCAGCTGAACAATCTGTTGATGAATTCTTTGAATACATTAAGGGTCAAAGATTATCTCCAGAAAAAATTTATATCATTCATGAAACTGGTCTTTTCTAGCAATATGAGTTCTGAAATACCTTGGCGACCTCTGAAGAAAAGCCTCACCAGGTGTCAAAATTTCCAAAGCGAGACTAATGATTTGGCATATGCAAATGCTGCAGGAAAAAATGGAAAATTCATAATCGGAAAAAAATATGCCATCTCAGACATTTAAAAATGTAAGGATTTTCCACTCAACATTCAAATAAAAAAAGCATGGATTACACAAACATTAATGAATGAAATCATTCTGAAAATCAATCAGAAGTCAGATTATATACCCTCTCATTTTGTTAACTAACTTCGTAACTGGCAATTAATTTGATGATCTGAATACCAAAATATCAGTTACTTTATATAGGAATGAAGTGATATTTCTCAGATGAATAACTTATTTATCAAGAAATGTTATTTTTAATGAGATGCATAACAATTTGTAATTTTTGTACACTGAAAGCCACTTCAAACATTAAATGGGTTGGTTTCTTGCAATGCACAAGTCTACTTGCAGCTTGATTTTACAGAACTAAATGATTAGGATGAACATGTTACCCTTTTTGCTGATTGTCATGCAGACATGCCAGTGTAAAACTTCCCAGCTGGCATGCCAGAGTGAGAGTGTTTTCATTCACCCTTGTCTGTATGCATTCATGTCAGAGTTTTGGAACATTTCAGAAACTAATTATGTTTGGTACAAGATATCATTATGTGTCAATAGGATTCAAGATAAATGTAGATTTGACCTTCTACTTGAAATAAGACAAAGATGACTTACACACACTTCGATTTTGATTATATGAAAATAGGTGAAAGGCATGTTCTTGACTCGTAGGCTTTATTTATTCATAATAAATACCACATGATGGTATTTATTGACAAATGCTATGAGACAATTTCTTTTCTTTCTCTCTCTCTCTCTCTTTCCTTTACAATTGAGTGTTTTTTTTTAATATGCAAGAGGTGTTTATTGATGAAAGTTACATGAGATTTTTTTTTCTTCCCCCCCCCCCTTTTTTTTTCTAGAATGTTAAGTGTTTGGGTTTACAGTCCAGTCTCTGATTGAGAAGTATTATTTGTTCAATCTTTTTTAAAAATCTACCATTTCAGCCTCTCTTGATAGGATAAGTAAGAGCCAATTCATTCGTTTCATTCAGGGTCATCGTAAAACTGAAAATATGATAGAAAGTCATGTGAATGTGAAATATATCTGAAGTGATGTCACAATGACACTTCATCCTTTAAACTTAGTTTAGGCCTGCTTTAATAAATCATTAATGACATCACTGATTATGCTTAATACAGGAAATAATGTGTTTTGAAAACTTGATTACAGTTGAGTATTATTATAATCTTGGAATAGGATCATCTAACGATTGCCATTTTGAACATTACGGTATCAAAGCTTGCAAAATTTTTAACAATAATGTAAATCTAAATAAGGTTATGTCTAACTTTATTGTTCATATGTGGAAAAAAAACAGAATCAAAAGAAGCTTCAGGATTATATGGGGAAAAAGTTGTTAAATATCTACATTAAGAACTTTCTTGTCAAGGACACCATTTAAATGCTGATCCTTTTTTCATGTCTCCATCACTAGCAGATGAACTCCATAGACTTGGAACAAATACTTGTGGGACTGTAATGAGGAGAAGGAAAGTTTCACTGCCCAACAAGAAAATTGGTGAGATAGTGGTTTTTGCAGGAAAAGAACCTAAACTTAACTGCTTTCAAATGCTTTGTTTAAATGAAAGTTCTAAGAAAGTGCAACAGCCAAGCTCCCTTTATTTACACTTCTGCAAACAATCCTTCTAAAAGACAAATGAGCTATTATAAATGCAAGGACTGTTATGTAGGTCTTTGTGTAGATCTCTGCTTTGAAATGTATTGTACTAAAAATGAATTTTAAGTAAAATATTTAGTTATCAAATGTACAATGTCAAAAGTCACTAACACTGAAGTAAATACAGGAAGAAAAATTAATGTGCAAAATAAAAATATTTTAACACAACAACACAAAAAGCATATGAAGTATGTAAATGAAAAAATATATAAAGCGTATAACACATTTATACTCTACACATCATTATTAAACAATGCATTAATTTTTCCATGATGTCATGAATTTAGGCTTAGCAGAAAAAAAAAAGTTCTGGAGAGAAACTCACAAAAGAAACTGCTAACCCCAGCGGTGCATGGGCATTTGTGCCTGTTGTCATGAAAGTGTTGAAATAAGAAACTAATGGAAAAATTATTATTATCAAGTGTAGGAATATTTTGTAATATATAGTTTAAAATACTATTCCAAGCATATCTCATTCAAATTCTTCAAGTTACCAGAAACAAGAGACCAATAACTATTTTACAAAAACTAATTGCTTAATTTGAATTAAATTTCACTCACTGTAATACATGGATTACTATCTTTTAGAGTAAGCAAAAATCATCATTTCCCAGATTAGATGAGAGGATGTATTGTGATTTTTTTAACTTAAAACTAGTGTGATAAAGTTCTTTCCTCAGGCCCTGACCTGGAATACCATGCTAGAAATTTTATGAGAATTTTTTATATATGAGATTATTTTTATTTATGAGAACTTTTTTATTAATTAGATTACGCTTACACAACTGTGAACGCATGACATGTAGAAATTATAAAATAAAAGTTGTGAAATACAGTGGTTCTGAACCTTTTTAGCCCCATGCACCCCCTTTCATCGTTGCCAGGTGGTAGTTTCCCACCCTCCTTACTAAAAAGATACATGTACATTTATTTAAATGTGGATTATTTTTTAATGTGTTTTATAAATTAAACAAGAAAAAGTGTAGGAAATGTTGATAAATATCAAAGTGTGAATAAAAGTAGTTTTTTGTAGTCATGAACTAAAACTCAATACTTAACAGGTAAATTAAAAGCTGGTAGCACTTCCCTCTGAAACTATGAAATTCTCCCCTTCAGAAAACCTAACGAAATAGTTTGTGGTATAGTTTGTGAAATAATAGAGCATTTGTGAACCTAAATGAATAAAAAAAATCCTTCATTGTAAGTTTTAAACTTTCTCTTTAATTTTAATTTTTATAATTTCTTTTTAATTTAATACTGTCTTGTTTATTTACAAAGTTCATTTTTCAGGCCCCTGTAATTGCTGTGTTGAGAATTCCCTTGAACTGTCAATCAAAATCTTTTCATTCTCAACAATCACTTAGTCAGTTTCTTCACTATCAGTAGTGATATTTTCTGGATTAAAAACCACACAGATTTCATCATCCATTAGTTATCATCATAATAAAAGCCTTCTGTTATATCATCCTAAATTATTATTACTTTTTTGTATCTGTTCACGAATTCCATTAACAGGAAAATTCACCTTTTGCTTGTGATACCTGAAAACCTTCTAATCTACGACTATCATAATCATTACAATAAATATGGTAGCTGGTTATAAAAACTAAACTCGGCGGCACAAACAGCCCTTAGAGAGCCTTGGCCAGCAGTGCCCTGATATCTGCTTTCTAGACCGTGGGCTCTGGGGTGCCAGTGCATCTTTCCCTGGACAAGTGGTCAGCCTGTTGCATCCCCCCCGTTTAGTCCCCAAGCGAACTTAGTACTCAATTTATCGAGCCCTTCAAAGAATGAAAGGCTGAGTCAGACGGAAATTGGTGTTTTACACAGTCCGTGGACTTCGTGGAATATTCTCTCGAATTAGGGAAATTTTAAAAACCCAGCACGAAAAAACAATTGATGAAGTACTTGAAATACTCCATGAGGAAGAGTCTACACACAGTTCAGCGAATGGGAAACAACCTGATGGAACCAACACTGAGGCATTCGTATCAAGCAGAAATAAAAATCGTAATCCAAGAATTTGTTACATTTGCCGATGGCCTAGTCCCATCACGAAAGACTGCTACTACAGAAACAAGAGTCCAAAAAGTGGGTTATCCAAAGATAACAAAAAAAGAAAGAAATCACAACCTACAAGTGTGAACGTTTCATCTCCTTCTGATGAAAGAGAAAGTGATTTTGCTCTTCAATTTACGCGTGAAAAAAATGATGAATGTTGCAAAATTTGGTTGTTGGATAGTGGTGCAACTGGACACATGGCAAAAGACTCCTTTTGGTTTCAGAATATTATATCAGAGGTGAGGGAGATTTACCAGGCAGGAAAACATTCAAAAATATTTTCAGAGCGTATTGGTACTATTAAAGCAAAAACTATAAGTACAAAATATTCTAATTTTGTTAATTTAACTATTAGTAATGTTAGTTATGTTCCTGATTTAAGAAATAACTTATTGTCACTCACTGCATTAATGGATAAAGGATGTAAAATTGAATCAAGGAATAACTCTGTATTAGTTTTTAGTAGGTGTAATCACTTACTTTTTAAAGCATTTAAGAATAACGATAGGCTTGAAGTTAATTTAGAACCATATTATAATTCTGAATGTTTCACTGTTAATGATTGTACTGGTAATAATTATGAACTTTGGCATAGTAGATTGTGCCATTTAAATCCAAAGTATATGCTTAAGATGAAGAAATACATTGATATTAATGATGTAAGTGATTTTAAGTGTGAAACTTGTGACATAAGAAATAACTAGAAAAAGTCATCCAGATATTGACATTAATCAGAGTTCAGAAATTTTAGAACTAATTCATTCGGACCTGTGTGGTCCTGTTCAAACTGAATCAATTGGTGGGTCTAAATATTTTATGATCTTAGTGGATGACTACTACACAGCGCCAAATATTCCCCTAGCGGTGACTTTTGAAACTAATTTGTTTTTTCGAGGAATCCTTCGTCCCCCGTCTTGTTTAATCTTCCTACAAAATATGGCGTCATTCTCGCAAATAGATCGCGCTACAGAACACTGTGAGCACTGTCAGTTTAATTATGGCCACTCGGTACTTTGAAGGATGGAGACTCTGGGGAAGTAAAATATAAAGTGCAATTAGTAGCAGCTCGGTTTAATCAAATAAAAAATAAGGATTACACCGAATCATAATCACGAGTTGTTAACATTGAATGTTTTAGATTATTGCTTGCACTTTCAGCTAAATTAAATTTGACTGTTAAATTTTATGATGTAAAAACAGCATATTTGTACAATGACTTAAACGAGGATTTATATATGACTCCTCCACCTGGTTATGAAAAACTGACTGGACAAGGAAAAATATGTAAATCAAAGAAAAATATTTATGGGTTGCCTCGATCGGATAGAAATGGGTATATGAAAATAAAAACTGAATTAGAAAAACTTGGTCTGGTACAATTAGCATCTGATAATTGTATATTCATTTATAATGATACCAAAAACATTTTTATACTACACAGTCCAGTCACATTAATGTGACCACCACGTACTTTCCATGTCAGAGTTAAATAACCAATCACAGAAGGCAGGTGGCAGCACAGTGCAGTTGAGCGTATATAAAGGGTGTGTGAGGGCTTCGGAAAACATTTCAATCGTTGGCGTAATGCAGAAACGAAGCGATTTATCCGACTTCCAAAAGGGCATGATCATTGGCTTTCGGGCCAAGGGTGGAAGCATTTCCGAAACGGCTGAGTTTGTGAACTGTTCGCGTGCCGCCGTGGTAAAAGTGTACCGTGCATGGCAAAATGGGACTGTCCAAAATCAGCGACGTGGCAAATGTGGTGCACCACGGGCCATAGATGACAGAGGCGAACGACGGTTGCGGAGATGCGTTCGGGCAGATAGACGGGCTACCGTTGAGCAACTGACCACCAAAATGAACCAAGGGGCTACCAAAAGTGTCTCCCAAAGTACTATTCAGCGAACATTGCTGCGTCTGGGCCTCCGAAGCAGACGCCTGGTTCGTGCACCTATGCTGACTGCTGTTCATCGACGGCGAAGGCTAGAATTTGCACGCCAGTACAGCAGCTGGACGTCCACTGAGTGGCGACAGGTTGCGTTTTCGGATGAATCGCGTTTTATGCTCCATCGGACAGATGGACGTTGGCGTATAAGGCGTGAAACCTCTGAAAGGAACCACCCTGCAACCATTGCCGGAACGGTCCAAGCTGGAGGCGGGAGCATTATGGTCTGGGGAATGTTTTCCTGGCATTCTCTAGGTTCACTGATCATTGTGGAAGGCACAATGGATCAATACAAGTACGCATCTGTCCTTGCGGACCATGTTCACCCCTACATGCGCATTGTTTTTCCTCAGGATGATGGCATCTTCCAGCAGGACAATGCGAGGTGCCATACAGCTGCCAGTGTACGTGCGTGGTTCGAAGAGCACCAGGATGAGTTTACCGTCCTCCCCTGGCCAGCAAACTCACCTGACTTAAACCCAATCGAGCATCTGTGGGACCATCTCGATCGAGTTGTTCGCGCCATGGATCCTCAACCGCGTAATCTAGCGCAGCTGGCCACGGCATTAGAGTCGGCATGGCTCAACATCCCAGAGAACACCATCAGGGACCTATGTGACTCTCTTCCTGCACGTCTCGCAGCAGTCCGCTCTGCGAAAGGTGGTTATTCTGGCTTTTGACAGATGGTCACATTAATGTGACTGGACTGTGTACATTTGTATGTTGATGATTTAGCTGTATTCTGTAATAATGAAGAAATGCTTGAAAATACTGTTACTAAAATTAAAAATGTATTTGAGTTACATGAAAATTCAAAATTTTTGGGAATACAAATAGAAAAACTTGCAAATGGTATATGTTTGTCTCAAACAGAATATATTGAATCCTTATTGACTACACACAATCAAAAAATTGTAAAGCAGAAAAAACACCAATCGTTAAAGGGGCAGATAAAGGTTTTTCATGTACAAATGAAAAGATTGATACAACTTTGTATCAGGAATTAACCGGGGAAATTTTATATTTAGAGAATAGAACGTGTCCTGATATATTATTTGTAACAACTTATTTGCACAAGTTAATCGTGCACCAGAAAAAGGGCATTATCTTTTAGCTAAAAGGGTATTAAGGTATTTAAAAAGTACAAAAAAATAAAAAACTTTTCTATAGCAATGATTTTGGAGTTTTAAATGCATATGCCGATGCTAGCTGGGGAAATGCAGAAAATGGTAAGTCATTTTCTGGTGGTACTATTTTACTAGGTGATTCATTGATTTCTTGGAAATGTCGTAAGCAAAGAAGTGTTAGTCTCTCTACTTGCGAAACAGAATTATTTTCTATTTCTGAAATTTGTAGGGATATTATTTGGACTGTAAATTTATTATCAGAATTAAAATGTAAACAATTTTTGAATGGTGCAGTGACTTTGAATACAGACAGTCAAGCTGCTATCCAGTGGATCAACTATGCCAGATCAACTACGAAATCCAGAGACATGAGCTTACGTTTCCATTTTATGAAGGATATAATAAAGGACAGTGTTGTTAAGTTGGATTATTCACAAACTGATAATATGATTGCAGATTTTCTTATTAAAAGTGTCAATGAAGAAAAATTAAAATATACATTGAAAGTAATTTCCTTAATTTCTTAATGTAATGTATTATATATTGTTATTTTGTATTGAAAAAATGTTGCTCGCAGGAGAGGTGTGTTGGGTAGAGGCGAACAAACGATTTTCTTATGCGCATGCACACAGTTGCCTCTTCTCTGGAACACCCATCATTCGAGCGTATGAATGTAATGACATGGTATGTTCTGTGTAATGGTCAACATGATTTGCTGTGAGCTCTTGTTATCCTTTTTTGTTAAATAAAGTGTGTTGTCCTGAATAGATGGATTTTTTACTCTGAACAACAGAAACATTACATGAAGTATGTCTGTAATCAGGGCAATTATCGCATCATCTGGTAAACCAACTGATTTCAAATGTTTTGATTATGAAATGATTTTCAGAATGATTTCATTCATTAATGTTTGTGTCATTTATGCTTTTTTTATTTGAATGTCAAGTGGAAAATCCTTATATTTTTAAATGCCTGAGATCGCATATTTTCCCCCGGTTATGAAGAGTTTTCCATTTATGCATTCCAGCAGCATTTGCAAGCATTTGCAGCCACAATTATTAGTTATCACTAGCTGATTCTTTGATCAATACGTTGCAATGATAAAATTACACTTTAATACATTTCAAAATTAATAAAATAATGGTATCAATGGATATGTCAGCCAGAAATGTAATTATGATATCAACAATGCTTTTGCAGTCCTTTACCATCAGAAGTATTAAAATATCCTTTGAATATTTCACTGAAATTATATTTCCTCATCCTTTGGAATAAATGAACAATAGTCATTATTGATTTTACCATATCTCTAATTTTTCACTCAGATAATTTTCAGTATTTCTTCTGAATGCCAACTTATTTGACATGCTGATTTGCAGACCAATTGACCATAGCATTGGACCCGGATTCAAAGTATTTGATCTGGATTTTGTGATCTTGGGTACACTGAACATACAATACTTAAGAGAGCGAAGAACAAAAAAATACATGAGAAGTAGATCAAATAAAAATTTTGCTGGCTTTGACATGGTAAAAATACTTTCTACTGCAAGAGACAAAAAGGGGAAATGACCACTATCCCAAGGATCATTTCTGACATCAAAAGTAAAAAAAAGGCAAGAAGAAAAACGAGATGCCAAGATCAAGTGCACAGAATGCCTGGCTGGTAGAAAGGTTTTCTCATTATTATTAAGGAGACAGTAGGCAATGATCGTCTATCATTCACTCTTATCTGTCTTCCATCAGAATTAGTGTCACTGTTTCCAAATAGAAAACTACAGCCATTACAGGCTTCCAGACATCGGAAAGCTGCAGACAGCTGCTCATTGAAGTCATTTAAGTGTCACTGACCAAAGACATCATATGTGCAAAATAAAGAAAACATCATCATTAACATTTTTACATTTATTTGAATTTCAGTAGCTTGTAGAGGTGTTGTCGGTGGGATTGCATTTGCTGAATAATTAAGTAAAGCTAAAATTGCTAAATCTGCAAAGGCTCTATCATTAACATTTCCCGTCCTCACTATTGTGTATCCTTGAAGTTTTAGAGAATGTTCAAGTATTACAAGTGTTTCTTGTATTAGCAAACATGTTGAATGATGAACATTAATTGGCTCTTTAACATTATATAGATCATGGTGTAAGCCATGACAGTTCTAGGAAATGAGGGTGACCATCAAGAATGCTTTTTTCTTCATTACTCCTTCTTAGGTTTGTGGAGAAGCAGATGATTTGGAACATTTAGTACTGCTCCTACATCCATGCCATCGAAGTCTTATGACTCAAAGTACAGACTTAATACAGAGCTATTGTTGATTCTTTTCGACTATTCCAATACTTTATTTTAAGAATTTAATCACTTACTCTGGATTTTTATTACTTCTTTTGTGGAATGGGTTCTCTTTCATCAGATTTTTCATTTTTAGGTTCTCAATGGTTTCATTGACGACTGTATTTACCAAGCTGCTTTTCTGGTCAATATAGTAACACTGGTATAAGAAGTATTTGGTTGTGGCTAAAAGTTCTGCACAAGCCTTAAGGCTTCTGCATATGAAACATTCCTTGTCACTTTGATACCTGAACTTTCTTCTTGGCTTTATATTTAAGGCAACTGTATGAGAATGCTGCATGCCAAACCTTGCAGTTAAAACATAATGGCTCAGTGTCACAATTATCATTAACATGGCCTTCTCCAGAGCATCAGGTGCAAGCAGGATTACTAAGTGAAGCACTAGCATTCAAAACAATGTATAAGGCTAGAAACACAAGGTCTCATGTATATAATTTATGTATCTAGCCTTAATGCTAGATGACAGATCAAGTGTGTTGAAGGTCAGGATAATAAGTTTGATTTTAATCGAATGATACTCCTTACACATCTTAATCCACAAACAAGCAGTACAGCAAGTTACTTCCCAAATTCATTTTCTGAAAGAGACAAAGGATTTAATTCCGAGTAATGCCTTACAGAAATTTAAGATCTTGTCCACAGAGATACAGATATTTAAATGCCCAATATTTGTAAACACAAGAAGAGAAGCAGACTGTGCCAACGAGATGGTTTCTATAAGCATGCTTAATAATCAAACTTTTGTTTTACAGAGATGAAAAGAAGCAGCAAAGGCACTGAATCAGAGGTCAAAGCAGAGATGGAATGAAATAGAGGTCAAAGCGGAGGTAATACCAGATTTATACATTTTGAATGAAAATAAAAGATTTCAACCCAGTGGCCCTACCTACTACAGATTCTAACAGTGGGACGCACATTCCGGCACCAGGGCTAATTAGGTTGTAGAGATATTAGGTTTATTTTTTTTAAAGTAGGAGAGATGAAAAATGAGCAATGCGCCTCGCCGAGACTAAAACCTTAGACTTCTCGAATACGCGTCGAGTGCGCTGACCACTACACCACTAAGGCATGCTAAGAAGGTAGGAGAAATACCTTATATACTCCCCCTTGTAAATGGCGACTGGGGATTTAGGAATACAATTGCCAAATCCTGGTGGTTTAGAATTATCATTCACCACCTTTTTTAGTTCAGGCGCCACTCTAGAGTCATTAGAATTTTTTTTTTAAGGAGGAGAGATGAAAAATGAGCAACGCCATCACCTGGACTCGAACCTCAGACTTCTCGAATACACGTCGAGTGTGCTGGCTGCTACATCATAAAGGCATGCTAAGAGGGTGGGAGAAATAGCTAATAAGGTCCCTACATAAACTGAAGCCCTACAGTCAGTTGGCTTTTCCAAAAGCTTACCCCCAGCCAATGATACAAGAGCTAATGATCAGTCGATTGACATTAGCAGTAATAGCTAAGTGCCCTCACATTTGGACTGAAACAGAGGATAAAGTGTTGGGTTGGGGGGGTATTATCTCATGCCTCAACTGTCAGGATGCTTTTTTCCAGTCATACAGATCTCCATACATCTAAACAGGATATTACAAGGGAAAAAAAGAGAGTGAAAATTAATAGCTGAGAAGAAAGGTAGAGGAAAGAGGATAGATCACTGGGGTTCCAGATCATGAAATCCATCTCAAAAAGATGATGGTCCCCTGAAGGGCTGAGGTACCTCGGGATTGCTACACTCAGACTCACAAAAAATGAGCCCCCTGAGGGATGAAAGCCCATGTAGTCAGCTTCACCTATTAGGAACCAAATCTAGGATGAATAACAGTATTCACAAGAATGAGATGTACAACCAGCTCACCTTTTCTTAAAAGTAGGATTCTTTTCTTATGTGTATGTGTGTGCTGTTTCCATGAGATTCTTGGTGTGTGGTTCTTGAAATCTCTCTCATTCATATATGAGATATTGATTTTTCTTTTTGTCCAGTTTAGCACACACAGAAAAAAAGGGATTGGCTATGTAGCATATTTCCAAAAGCAGTTACTTAGCTAAAAATTATTAAGGCGAGTGCCAACTAAAGATCTATCACATTCACTATTGATAACGATTAATTTGACAAGGATAAGCAAAAAAAGGCAAATTAGAAAAAGGAAAAATCACATTTTTAACTCGGTTTGGATATTTAAAATTTTGGAGAAGTAGGAAGGATTCTTATACAGCAATAAGAAATGCAAGGAATTTTCAAAACAGAAGTCATTAGGCTTCTTTAAGAAATGCACTTTGTCTTAGAAACAACATATAAAGCAAATTAACAATAAGCATATGAAGTTTTATTATTACTTTAGTACTATAATTTAATTCATCAGAGTAGAAACATTTTTCATTTTTACTTCGTGTAAGTAATATTAGAAGCTGGCTATGTGCCAGCAATGAACCTTATGAATTCCATGATATTGTGAATAAAATTTCTGTTTGAAAAAATGTGCATCACATGAAATTTTTATGATAGCCTGCATCGGTAAATATAAAGCATTTACTACTAAATAGTAATCTAATAAAATCTGGTGCTTTATTGATTAAGTAAATCTAAACTATCATTATAACACTAAAATTTATATGCAGCTTACCAAATGCTTGCAGTTTTCCAGAGTGAAAATCATCTAGAAGTTTTAGAAGTCCCTGCTCCATCTGTCTCACTTCTGTAATGTCTGTCAAAAACGTATGTTGCTCACATGACCGACCACACTGCACCTCAGACTGCTTAGATTTATTTGCGCCTATGAAAACAAATTAGAAATTAGTTTTAGCTAAACATTTTTCATTACATAATTTTAAACACTGAGTTTCCAATGCTTGAGTAAAAATTTTTAAAAATTACAAAAATGTTTTGAATTTCAAAAATATTCATGTCATATTTTTAAATTTTAAAAATCACTTTCATACAAATTATGCAAAGTTCTCACTTTATATATTTATATTTAATAGAAAAAGAATAAATACAAAGCAGCTCAAAACCTAACCAATTTTGTGCTCAGCAGCAACAAGTGAGGGTAATGATGCAAAATAAGAAATGCATTTAAAATTCATCCCGTGTTCAATTCTGATTTAAATATATGCAAAAACCAAAAAAGCACACCACCTTCCAAATCAAATTCAGAAGCATTCTGGCAAACTGCAAGAAAAAGGCGGGAAAGCATTTCAAAACAAATAATGAAATAAGAAATTTGCATCATCATCAAGTGGTTGGTGGAAGAGAAAGAAATTTCTTTCATTTTTCATAAAAATTTCAACTTCTTTTGTTGTGCCAAACTCCTGATGACGATGCAGCAAATGATGTTTGTTTCTAATTTCATTTTTGGTTTTGACCACTTTTTCTTGCAGTTTGCCAGCGTGCTTCGAGTTTTTTTTTTTCCTGTTTTTTGCATGTTTATTCTGAATTGAATGTAGGATGAATTTTAAATGTATTATTTATTTTATTTTCTAATATGTTTAGTAAAGGTTTATCCTCATGATGGGAAAAAGACACTAACTCCCAGGTCACAAAACCTGACTAAGATATTTAGGTTTCAAGATTTCTCAGCACCAGGAAGGCCTTTTTTTCTCTCTCTCTCTTGAGGGTTTAGTTAAAAAAATTTGAACGACTCGAGATTGATTTTCCCCCCTTTAATGTCAATCTATGATATCTCTTTATGATTTAATAATGTATAACACACTATAATTTAAAATTCTATTCTATTTACAATAGAAGAGAATTATATTATTCTGTTATATTTGTTCATTTTCCCACAAGAAATATATATGTTTCCAAATGCTAATAATAAATTAACAATAATCATATGAAGTTTTATTATTACTTTAGTACTATAATTTAATTCATCAGAATAGAAATATTTTTCATTTTTACTTTGTGTAAGTAATATTAGAAGCTGGCTATGTGGCAGCAATGAACCTCATGAATTCTATGATTATATGAATAAAATTTCTGTTTGAAAAAATGTGGATCACATGAAATTTTTATGATAGCCTGCATCGGTAAATATCAATGCTTTAACTTAAATCTTTTGATACTAAAACATTTTTAACCAACCTCATATTTTATTTTTAGTTACATACAAATTTAGTTACATTGCTGTTAAGTTTGTACAAGTCCCCTGAATTTTTAGGAAATATAATGTCAAACATTTCGGTCAATTTTTGTCAAGTAGCAGTCAAGTGTTTTCTGCTTTATTTTTCACAATGAGTATAAACTTTTATTAAATATAACCATACGGACCAGGGTACCATATACATTTTTATAAAGTTAAATTTTATAATTTTTATAAACCTCACTTTTTCAATTTAAAAACATTGTAATAGGAATATTCCTTTTATTTAAAGCATTTTTGTAACTGGAACTTTCTAAAAATAAAAGCCACATGAAGAATTTTATGGATACATTGTACAATACACTGGCTTCTAAAAGTTAAGCAAGAGACACAAATTAGCAATTTTCAAAAGCGTAGTTGCATCTGAGGAGCCAAAAATCACTGCAGATGCAGAGGGCAGTATGCGCATATCGTACATTACAGACAAACATGATTTACTGTCTGGAGCATTGATCAATCATGATTTACTGTCTGTCAGGCAGTCACTGAAGATGTTAACATTCTGAAGGGCTTGAGAGGGTTTACATATATACTGATATGAAATGCTTATAACTTTCAAGAGATAATTTTTGATTATTCCTGCATTCTGTGAATGAAAGATGGTGAATTATGTTTCTACAGCAGAAAGAAGAGAAAAGGAACATATTGTTGGGTGTATTGAAACAAGACAGTTTAATCAGAGATGTCCCTCTTTTCTCTGGCATTAATCATTTGGTAATTTCTCAAATGTGGAAACAACTATAAACAAATCAAACAATAACCCATTTGACCAAGGGTTACCACCCATTCTGAATAGTGATATATGGCTCTACTCTGATATAAGTCCCCGGTTGCTCCCCGGATATATGTGGTCGCCAAATGTGGCGATATGTGTTCTGTGCTGGTTTTTGGTGGGAGTTTTTTGATATAGCAACCTTTTTGACGTTAAAAGTTGAGTGGGTGCCGTGGTTTTGTTTTGCGTTTGGAGTTTCGATGTTTGGGAAAAGCGCAGGTTGCGTTAAGGCCTAGGATTTTGCAATTCTGTGATTTTTTTTTTAAAGTTAAAGCCAGTTGCTTTTTAGATGGTTTCTCATCAAACGTTTTTGGTGAGGGTTTTTGAAGCCAAGCATGATGTGTCATAAGTCCGAATGAATTTTGAATGGTAAGTGAAGCTATGTTTTTTCTCGTGTATTTCAGGGAATGTTAATCCATTTTGTAATGTATTTAATGAATATTGTATTTAAGATGATTGTGTTATTAATGAATTATTTCTTCACGGTTTGTGTTTATGCTTACAGTATATATTTTTTAAAAATTATTGTTATTATTTTAGCTTATTTTAGCGAGGTTTGCAGAATGTCATGATTTCTGCTTAGTGCCACGAATTCTGCGCGGTGCCATGAATTCTGCAATTCTCTGATGTTTTTTAAAGCTAAAACAGATCGCTATGTACATGGTTTTTAAGGGAATTATGTTATTAATAATGAATGATTTGTTCACTGGTGTGCTGGTAGAAGTATATTTTTGTGGAAATGTATTGTTATTTTAGTTTATTTTAGCGAGGTCAGAGCTATGTGATTATTTCAGTGCAGTGCCACGAATTCTGCAATTCTCTGATGTTTTTTAAAGTTAAAACAGATCGCTGTGTACATGGTTTCTCGTCAAACATTTTTGGTGAGAAACTTCACACTTTTACTATGTAAATTTTTTGTTTTTATTTCGGACTTATAGCGTAAAGTGTGTGTAAAAACGTGGTTTTTGCTGACATTTTAGGCTTAAAGTCCAAAATGTAAACAAAAAATTTAGACAGTAATGGCGTGTCGTGGAGTTTCTCGCCAAAAATGTTTGGTGAGAAATTTGTCGCCAACCGGGGACTGATATAAGAGTAGTTCCGTAATATATTGCTATAGCTGCCAAGCAGAATCAATAAGCAACCTACAAAACTGTCGCAGCATCACTTGGTAAGACAATCTCTTCCAATATTATAAGGCAAAGGTGCTCATCACTATTGATTCACTGACTGATTTTTTTCCTCAAGCTGTTCTGCGCAATCACCCTGTATGCATACTTGAATTATGGTTTCTTTGAGAGTCAAGGCTACAAGTGAAACAAATTTTTCTGGAATTTTCAATTCATGCACAGCTTTTATGAGGAGTTCTCTGTTAATACAATCATATGCTGTTCCAAAATCGATACAAAGATTGTGAGTCTTGATTAAAAAATCTCTACATTTTTCAAGAATCTGTTTCTAGTTGAAAATTTGACCAGTTGTAGAACTTCCCTTCCTAAATACACATTCACAGTCACCTATCAAGTTATAAATAAATGGCAAAAGTTTGTCAAAAAGAATAGTAGAGAGAATTTTATAGCATGTGCAAAGAAGACTGATTCCTCTATAGTTACTACAGTCCAGCACATCATCCTTTTTTGTATATAATGCAAATAATATTAAGTTTCCATTCCATTAGGACTGTCTCAGTCTTCCAAATATGGGTAATTAATTTGTTTATAAATTGTATACAGTTAGGTCCCACAACATTTAAAAGTTCTGACGATATAGTGTCAGGTCCAGGAGATTTATTGGTTTTTTAGTTTTTTTTAAGCATTATTCACTTCTACCTTCAAGCGGGGATCAATAGGATCTAAATTTATGATTGTTGATCCACCAACTTCTGAAGGCAGGTTGGAATTCAGCAGCTATTCAGATGCTCCCTCCATCTTTGAAGAATGTCACATTTTGCATTTAAAATATTGCCATCTTTCGCTCTGCAGTGTAGTTCTTGGCTTGAAACTTCTTCGTACTTCTTCGTCCGTGATTAATCTCATGAAAAAAGTCAGTTTGTTTACCTGATGATGCAAAAATTGTCCTGATTGTAGACAACTGTTCGGCTGATACAAGTTTCAGTGAAAGATAATGTATCTGTATTATTCTTTCCTCCAAACTGTACATCCATCATTCAGCCTATGGATATTGGAATAGCGTGCAAGCTGAAATGCAAATATAAAGTAGCATTTTTAAAACCCATGTTAAATTTGTTGAATAATAGCAAGACTATTGAAGAATTAAAAAAAAATATATTTTAGCATAACATCTGCTGTGTGCAGCATCACAAGATCGTGAAAGGATGTGTCTCCAGATACTTTAAAAAATGCTTGGCATATGACCAGCTACCATATTTCATGGTTAGGATGATGAAGATAATAGGCACGAATCTAAAGGCTTTTGGATATCGCAAACCAAAGGTGAAATTTTCCAATTAATGGATTTTGTAAAGAAATGTAGAGAAGCAGTAATAAATGAAGAAGCTATAACAAAAGTTCTTCATTGCTATGACAATGCACCAATCATCAATGCATTAACAGATGGAGAAATCTGTAGTTATGGTTCTAGATCCACAAAATACCACTACCGATAGTGAAGAAAATGACAGAGAGGTTACTGAAAATGAAAAAATTTCGATTGACAAGTTAGTCAGAGTTCTCGACACAGCAATTTCAGGACTTGAACAGTGGAACTTTGTAACTGAACAAGAAATTATGTCTGCTTATAGAATTAAAGAGAAAGAATTAGCCCAAAAATACAAACAACGTAAACAACTTACATTGAAAGAAATGTTTAATAACGTAAAAGAAATAAAGGTTGGAATGCGCTTTAGCCCACTGCTTGGCGGCGATTGTTTTTGAATGAGCAATAAACGCGCCAACATGGGTAACTCCGTATATCCGCCAACATGGCTGACTGTTTGTACGTTGCCTACACTGTGCAATTTGCTGAAGTTTTTTTTAAGTTTAAAAGGAACGCTGTGCACATGGCATTTTCTTGTAATTTATTTTCGTTATTTTAGCTTATTTTGTTCATTTGTGTACGTTGCCTACATTGTGCAATTCGCAGATTTTTTTTTTTAACTTAAAACGGAACGGTGTGTACATGGTATCGTTTGTAATTTTAATGTCCTTTTAAAAAAAAATTCCTTCTTTCTTCGATGCCATTTTGGTTACGTTTTCGCGGAGCGTGTCGGGAAGGTTATGTAACGGCATAAAATGTGTAAGTATTACAACATAAAATGTAAATAATTAATTTAAACCTAACTGACAAATATTTTAATGATCATAATGTTCGTTTTGCATATTATTTTATTATCTTTTTGCGGCAACAGTTTCCATAATGCTAATTTATGCTTTAGAATTCTATGTTTTGTTTACAATAGGTTTTCGCTTAGCGTGTCGGGAAGGTTGCAATTGCAAAGACGTTTCGTAGAAACGCGCTGAATTGGCGATTTTCAAAACATCGCCAAGCAGTGGGCTAAAGCGCATTTTCACCGAAATAAATGTTAATCTCTTTTTTTTTCCTCTCCCTTGGTAAATTTTGATACCCTTTAGATCATAAATGCTCATTATTTCATAAATCAAACTTCATATTTTAATTTTATAATTTCTGCATGCCATTTTACTAGATTTAAATTGATGATCTAATATCCAGAAAAATCCCAAATCCGGAAGAGCTGAAGTTCCGCTGAGTCCGGATCTCCAATTTTGTACCGTATCATGATTTGCAATACACAAACCAACCATCATCTATTAAACTCAGCCACTTAAAAAACACAATTGTGTTTGGATGTGATTTTAATAAGTGGCATGTATTCCATATCTTAGACATTGATTTAAAAAAAGGGCATTGGTTTATATTCAACAATTTTAATTTTGGAAATGTAATATAGTCATTATAAATACTAATAAGTGTAAATAAAACAAGGTTTTAATTTTTTTTTAAACTTGGCAGCAATAAAATAGGCTCTTTAATTGATTAATCCATCAGGCAACATAATTTACCCATGATATATGAGGTGGTGAGGGATGGTTTCTATAGACCTAAATGATGAGTCAACAAAGTATATATAAAAAATTATACTTAAGGTATTATCACAACCCCCAAATTTTTAGACTGTACCAAATTCTGGCAACCATATGCAAATCCATTCTTCAGGTAATATACCCATTTTCATATTTGTTCTATTCCAAGTCTAATGGTTTTTATAGACAAATCATAATATATTTTGAATTAAAATCAATTTTAAAATATACACTTGGGGAATTTGCTGGCAAAAGAAAAAACAATGGTAAAATTTCTGCAGTAATAAGAGTATTTTGGGTACCTGCACATGCAACCACCTTGGTACAATTTGGCTGTTTTTTACATATGAAAAGCTACAAGATACTAATCGAGAGTAAGTTGGTGGCTTTTGTGACTTTTTAAAAAAAAGATTCTCAAAGTGCTGATACTTGTCGTAAGTTGTCAAACATTATCAACATACGAAAAGTCAATGTACTTCAGTAACTTAAAATATAACTTTCAATAGTTGAATATAAGGTGTAATACAAAAAAAACTTGACTAAGTGCACAGCTTGAAGAAAGAGTGGAGTGGGCAACAACTGTTTTGGTGACGTCATCCCACACATCTCTTCTATCCATGCGGCCAGTTTTCACTTAACCGATAATGCCAGTTGGGAATACTGAGTCATTGAGTGAACATGTGCAACCACATTCTGCCGAAAAAATGTCCAACGTAAAAACCAAACAGCAAATCAACATCAAGTTTCTTGTGAAACTTAAGAAATTAGCCACAGAAACATTTCAAATGTTAACAGAGGAATGAGGATGAAACTTCATCTTGTGCATGTGTGTTTGAATAGCATAAGAGGTTCAGGGGTAAGGGACATTGTGGAAGACGATGAACATGCTGGGCACCCAAGGTCAGCGATTACAGACCAAAACATTGCCAAAGTTCAGGATGTAATCAGGGCTAACCAAAGATTGAGTGTTCATGTAGTGGCGGAGTTTGTTAACTTGGATAGGGAAGCTGTTGAATGCATTTTAACTAACAAATTACACATGAGGAAGATTTGTGTGAAGGTTGTTCCAAAAGTTCTGTCCGATGACCAAAAACAGTGCCGTAAAAACGTGTGCATGGACATGTGAGGATGCATTGCAAAGGAGCCAAATTTGTTGGAATCTGTTGTAACATGTGATAAGACATGGATTTTTACCTATGACCCAGAAAGTAAACACCAGACAATGCAGTGGAAGTCTCCAGAATCCCCAAGATCCAAAAACGCATCTATGTTAAAAATCAAAATTTCCGGCAACATTAAGTCTTCTTTGACATTAATGGAATTGTAACGATTGAGTGGGTTCCCAGTTGTCAGACTTTAATCAACACTACTACACTGAAGCTCTAAAAAGACTTTGAAAAAAAGGCCACAATTGTGGAGTGATGGATGGCTGCTGCACCAGGACAATGCACCCGCTTACATGGCCTTATCTGCCAAGCAGTTTCTGACCAGCAAAAACATTACTGTGATGTGTACATCTTCCTTATACATCTGATTTCGCTCCATGCGACTTTTTTTAATTTCCTAAAGTTAAATCTCACTTAAAGGGAACCCATTTTACCTCAGTTGAAGAGGTTCAGGCAAAAATGCAAAATCTCCTGAAGGGTATTCCAAAAACCTCATTCCAGAACCTTTACCAGCAATGACAGCACCGAATGCAGAAGTATGTGAATGCTGAAGGGGACTACTTTGAAGGTGATAATGTCACAGAGAACCGATTCTGTAAGTACAATGATTTATTGGACCAGTCTCTTTTTTTTTTTTTTGGTGTCACTCCTAACATGGATTATGTATTACGTGATGCATTAAAAAGAATAAAACACTTTCTCTCTGAATTTGTTGATACATTACAGTTGTTTGTCTCCAAACTTTTCTCTAATTTTTTCTAGCTATTCTTTTCTCAAAATACATAGCGATCTGTTTTCGCATAAAAAAAAATCTTTGCAGAGACTTGGCATCACACAAACCTTGGCAATATCTACCAAATGCATCTCCTTGTTCTCTTCAGAGATTTTGCAGCAAAATGCTGAACTTCCGCAGAAATTTTACCGAAGTTCCTTCCAGTGCAGACAAATTTTTTAATGGTTTGTTTATAAAACTATTGGAATTTGGGATACAACAAAGAGAACACACACGAAAACAGCAGCATTGCTTGACTGATGGATATTTATCAGAATGGCAGCTAGAGTTTGGCAACTTCCACCAAGATGGTTGCAATAACACAGAAGTACTGTATTTTGCTGCAAAATCACTAAAGCGAATGATGAACAGATGCATTGGTATATAGCCAATGTACAGTGCTGAATTTGTGCAATTTAGCCAATGTGTTTTAACTGAAAACCAATCAGTATACACACAGAAAGAAAAACAACAGAGAAAAAATTACGGATTTCATGAAAATGTAAGCACTTTGTTTTTTTAATGTATCATATATTTCTCATTTAATAATCAAAATTAATATTTTGAATTCCTAAAGTGCGTTTACTTTCAAAATGATGACGATGTTTAGGGATTTCTGATAAATATCGATAGTTTGCGAATCTTTTTAAAAAATGTCGCAAAAATGTGCTTGCACCCATAATTAACTTTTACCTTTTCATCAGTAAAAACTGCCAAATTCTGCTGAGCTGTATTCATAAATAAGTAACCAAAAACACCCATGCTTCTTATGACTTTGATAAAGCAAAGCAAAAAATTAGCAATGAATCTGAAAAGTCTTTAAGAAGAGAAGTAGCGATTAGAGAATAAAATGCAATTAATCTACCTTTAGTTTCACAGAAAAAAATCATGATGCTATTATTACAAATTAAATTTTTTAAAAAATAGATAACCAAACTATCAGCATTTATCATAAGTTGGCAAACATTATTAACACACTGAAGGAAAATACACGTTAGTAATTTAAAACACAAATTTTAATTACTAAACAAGGACTATATAATACACTAAACATTATTATAACGCTTAATGTATCATATACCACAACATGTACACTGTGATCTCTTTCGCTTAAACAAACATCAGACAATTCCATAAACTCGGCATTGTGCACATTAAATATTACATATATTATGATTGTTCAGCAACATTACTGCTCAGCTGCTGGTGGGTTCATATACATATGTATGTATGTATATATAAAGAGAGTTTAGTTTATTTGATTATGACAAGGCACATGAGGGCTATGTCCCTAAGGGAGAAAATGCCTTCATGGAAGGCTTCCTAAAGGAAACTGACTCGTACACATGTCACACATGGGGAAAATCACGATAACACCAATGCAGTCTGCCCCCTAGCCTGGAATCAAACATAAGTCAAACTAGAAGAAATATAAGCTTTATATTTTTTACTTTTAAGATTGTTTCACTTACATTTTGTTATGATAACTAAGTTAAATGACATTCTTTTACAGCATAAGCTAAATAATATGAAACACCACATTAAATGTTAAAAATACTGTCTGGGTGTTATTTATGAATGAACTTATCATTCTGCTTTCAAATAAAAGATCACCAACAAAGAAGATGGCCAAATGATAGGTGTACATATTTAGAATAAATTAAAAATATGAATAATGAGTGTGTTTGAGTGCAAGATGAACATTAAAGAAAGTCGAATGCAATTATTGGAAAAGCAGAATACACTGAATATGCTTACAAAGTACAACTTTTTCACTTTAATTAAACAGAATGAGATTCTGTATGGCCATATCACATTATGAACTACAACCAAACAAAATGCTTGGAGACCATACAATTTTATTTCTGAATTATTAATTCATATGAGTCTCAGCAACATATGAATTGATACTGACAGCCAATGATCATATGCTGCAGTTTCTAAGCCACACTGCTATTGCCTTTCATTCATTTACAGCTTTAAAATGCATTTCTTACTTAAGGCAGCATTTTCTCCTTTCAAGCATGTTATCAGTGGGAAAATACCTTGTCTAATATTTCATTATGAGATACACAGTTTGATTCATTCGTGTTTCTATATATTCACATTTTACCTTTAAGAGTGTCATTTACTTCTACTAAGTAGGGCAGTTTTCGGATAACTGGCTCTTGGCGATTTGTTGACATATCGAACGAGAGTGGTTATGACATCTGCATATACTATCAAGAATAACAAATCATTGAACACTCCATTTCAAATAGTTTTTATTACCTTTATTATTATTCAACTGGGGACGTCTAGGTGTTGCTCTAGCATCCGTTTTTATTGACTTTTGTTCTTCGCAATTCAACTGTTTATTACTGAGTTTGTTTCCACGTTGCGAAGTAGGAGTTTGACAGTCTTGCATGCCCTTGGTTGAGCAAGAAGGAATTTCATTGTTCGAAAATAAAACAGAATTATCATCTACATTATCAATATCTATTACAAGATCAGGTAATGCTCGACTCGATTCATTACCGGTCGCCATTCTCCTAGAATCAACACATATCCTTAATAAAACACTAATGCTAAACTTCAAAGAGACAATTCAATCCCTTTCTTCCATGCAGTAGTAGTAGTTGTTTGGGCGATAGTGACCATTGCTTACGGGAGACTCATGGGGCTCAACACACAAATCACAAATAAGAATGTGAAATGGGATCGAACGAACTGCTGTTCAGCAAAAATATCGATCCCTACGGTTCTACTACTTGCTTTAAATTTGATTGTCTTTGAAAAGAAATTATAAAATGCCATAATATTGCGAAAGAACTGCCGAAGTGAGAAAGATACTTGTGACAAATTTAATAATAAGGGTTAGCTTATTAAGGCTGTCTGTATAAGAAGAGGTACACTTTCGTATCCTCTATGATTGGGAGGCAAGATTTCACTGGTTTTGTTTTGGAAATTGCGTTTGTTTCCTTTGACTACTAATAAGAGATGAAAAAATTATCATGCATGTTTCTGAAGATGAAATTCCTGTTTCGTGGCATAAAAAATTATAAAATCTATCAAACATGCTGTTAATATCAGAAGCAATCTCAAGTGCTTAGATGCTGCAGCTTCATGAATTTAACGCAAAAACTAAAACACACTCGATTACAAGACGATCTCGAAGCAACTGTAAAGCGATTATCTGCTCTTAAGTATAATATTACTGTGCATCTATTATATTATATTCCCTTCACATTTTAGAAAATAGTTCCTTTGCAACTTGCCTGCTGTTTCCATATTAAGAGCCAATACGAACATTTTACCTCCATGAATACGGAAGTTAAGCAAAAAAGAACCACATATGTACAGAAAGTTAAAAATTCGTAATTATTAATTGACGTAGTTTTATTCTACAAAGTAAACATTTTTGTTAATGCATTATGAGAATTCTAAATGAAAAATGTCAATTTCTTTTAGATAATAGTAACCAGACTGTAAAGTCTGTTCCTTTAACAGGACTCTATAGATTGTTTGAAGTATTGAAAAGATGACTTCCTCATCAATTAATCTGTCTCTATTTTCCATTCATATATGGTTTATGAAATGGTTGAACAAGTGGCTTAGTCGTTCTCTCATTCACACTTAATGAAATTTAATTGTATTCGTCCAAACATAAAATGATGATGTGATCAGGACTTTAACTACTTCACGAATATGTTCGCCAAACTAGAGCTACTAGAGATACAGGCTGACTCGTCAGCCATTTTGTAGCTAAGCTTTAGGGTTGCAATTTAGGTTTGGAGCGCCAGCTTTGGCTCTTTATCGCTGTTCGCTAAAACTTTGTTATTTAACATTCTAGACAATCCGAACTTCAGCTTTTTTTGCACTCATATAAAGATGTGTAGCTTTTCCCCCCTTCTTTTATCTGTAGTTCAGATTCTTTCTCGTATTTTTTTTTAAATTGCCAAATTTCTCGTATGATTCAAGTTTTTTAAAAGTTTCTAAAACATTTTCACATATGATATTTAAAATTTGTATTTTTAGTTAAAAATACTAAATACATGCATTATGTTAGGCATCTCACAATGTATTTTTTGAGAAAAGATTTCCCTCAACCATATTCTTAATTTTGGATGAGGTTATACTAATTTTGAAATCACATTTATTTAACTATTCTTCTTTTATAATTCAATGTAATTTCATGTGTTATATAAAAATTATTATAAGTCGCTTAGTACTGTATTTGTATGATAATTCTTAATTTCTCAGCTATGGGATTTCAGTATTGATGGAGTTAAGCATATTACTTTTATTTACATTACACATTAAAATATTTAGAGGTTATTAAAGCTGTGGATACAAATTGGTATGAATATGGCTTCAGTAACTTTTAAATTTCTAAAGCTTTCCTGAATCAACAGCTACTTTTCTAAAACTGTAAACAAATTTTACATGGTAAATACATAAATGCATGCTGATGATTTAATATATCTAGCCAATTCACATTTTAAACCTCTAAAAAATTTAATAGCTTGTCTGCATGATTCTTTTTTTTTTAAATCTTTAATCTAATTCTTGTTTTTTTTTATTATTTTATTTTTAATATGTTATTTGAAGTTTGCTCACATGGAATCAAACGTCTACTATTGGTAGCAAATTTGTTAAAAATGTTATTTTTCGTGTGTTTCCAGAAAACATTGCTAAACACTTTATGATTTTAAATACTGATTCAGGATATACGCCTTTAAATTATAATGTTTTTAGAATGAAGTGCAGAATGAACTATGAAAACTACTTCAATGTTCAGATGACTGTAGGATTCTATATTTAAAAAAAAAAATTTCATATATATTTAGTAGCGTAAAAATTCCATTAAAAATTTTTATTGTTCTTTATTTAGCTAAAAACAGTATTAAAAAAATACACACACAAATAAATAAAAATACCTTTGCATACAGAATTTACAAATACGTTTATTTGCTGTTGATGGTTACTTTTATTATACTTCGAAAAAATACTGTAAATTTATAAGAACTTACATACATATGCTCTTAATATTATACGTATCTGAATATTTAAATGATAATTCCATAATATAATAAGATTCAATCTAAATCACAGCAAAGACAATACTTAAATAACAGTTCTTTTTATTAATTAATTTGTATAAGTAAAAAACATAAAAATATTATTTAGCTTCAAATCTATAAAGTAAGTCGTTTAGTAACAAACATATGCAAAACACACATATTGAAAATGAAGCAAAAAATAGAACATTTTTCACATTTTTTTCTGATGTATTGCAATTTATTCTACTATATTCAAATTTTATTAAAACATACTGCAGTAATTGAATTTCTTCCATTATACATCAAACAGCTTTCTATAGGATGATATTATATTAGTTTTACTTTACTGAATTCTTATTTACACATGGAGATGTCATATTAAATGAAAAAAACCATCTCAATAAATCTTAGCCAACACTATTTAGATAGTATTCTTGGTTTCAAGGCATGTCATTTTATTTTAGTTCTTTTTCCTTTAAAGGAGCTAACCTAACAGATTTATTTCATTTACATATATCCGATTGATATATTATAAATATAGCTTAAGTAAGTTTTATGTGCATACTCAAAGGGGGAAAAAAAATGATAGCCTTGATTCAAATCCTGTTTTAAAGCAATAAGTAAATAAATAAAATACACTGGTTCTATTAGCATTTAAAAAAATACTGTTATGTACTCTATAAACAAATCCAAATTATCACATCATAGTACATAACAATAGTACAAAAGAAGAAATGACTGATTAAGAATACTCTATTTATTTGATAACAAAGAAGAGTAAAACATATGCAACATCACATTATGAAAAATTACTGCAAGCCATTACAATACTATAAGACATTAATTAATTAGAAAGGTAAACATCAGTTGATATTCTTTCACAGTAGCGATATATTTTTCATTTAAAATTCCTAATAATATGCCAAAACAGATTTACTATTGGTGCCTCAGATTTAAGGTCACACAAAAGTAAATTTGATTTAGCTGACTATGAGACCTTCTACTGTGGAGGACTTTCTAATGGGAACTGGCTTGTATTCACATTACACATGGGGAAAAACCACTAAAAAAACCAACCATGTAGCCAGCCTGTTCAGAAATAGAACAGAAGATGTAACTCCCAGCATTCAATAACTTTAACCATTCAGCTGTTGATGGGCCTAACTATTATTCAAAGAGACTATTATCTTCGTTTTGATATTGCAACAGGAGGGAATATTTACTTCACCTGCTTTCTTACAAATCATATTAATAAATTTCTCATCCATAGTTACATTTCCACATACTATTTAGTCTCGAAAATTTTGAATTATTTTTTCACACAGAAGGCACAATTTAAAAATTTCAGGCGAAGGACATTTAAGCCCACCTAAATTTGCAAAATTAATTATATACTGCTTATTTTCATCAATGGAAGGAATAATTTGCTCACAAACTAAGAGAAACTGTGAGCATGAACTACAAGCATTTTTCAGTACAGAATTTATTGCAGCTCCTGCAATATAACAGACATTATTTTCCTCATTAAGGGTGAGATCCTGTAGAGACAAATCAGAAACTTCTGGTATGGGAACAGGTTCTAAAGCTTTTTTCTCCTTCAGAAATTCAAATTCATCTTTCGCATAGTTTAGTAAATAAATATCTGAATCAGTAGCATAGCTGGAGTTCTTAATGTCAGATATAAACTGAGATAAACAGATAAGCTTTAATGCTTTCACAGCTTGCAAAGCACTTGGCCTCAAACCAGCTTTTCTGCGTATCTGAGAGAATACATTTTCTAGAGCATCTTGTGTCAATCTGCTTGTCAAAACAAACTGAAAATCATTCAGAAAACATGCCTCTGCTAACTGTATGGCTGATAAAGTTGAGAGAATCAAACCAGTATGTAATGGTTTCCATCCCTTACCAATTTCTACAAGCTGTACAACATTAATAAACTCAAAAAGTAACTCAATTTTTTTGTTTTTATTTGTCACAGAAATTGAGTTCTTTCTATATCTAGAGGATAGGATTTGAAACCACTGACATATAAATCTTATCCACCATGCTGTTGTAAGAGCATTAGGGCTTATCTCTTTCAAAGCTACTGCCTTCTCCAATCCTACAGCTGTTTTAATTGAAAAAAACCTCACAGCAGAAGCAACATTCATTTTATCAAAATGTGAGGGGAAGAGGTCTTCTTTGCTGAGATGATGCATAGTTCTCAAACCACAATTTTGATTTATTTCTGTAATAAAGATTTCTTTTATAAATCCTGCAGATACATACGAAGTAACCAGGTTTTCTTTACTGCAAACATAACTGGGCAGTTTTATATTGTGATTAAGAGTTGCAGACCAGAGATTTTTTAAAAGATGTGGCACATCTGCAAATACATAAATAATTTTCCCCTTTATGTCTGTTGTGAAATTAATTCTTTGGTTTCGAGAAACAGTTATTCCCAAAGAATTCCACAGGCTTCTATTTACTGCTGCCATATCGCTAACAATACCAACAACATTAAATCCAACAGAATTGACAGCTTCGATAACATTGACAACAAGTTGTTTCAGCTGGCATCCTGTTACCTGTCCAGTTATCTCATGAGCAACCACTTGCTATAACAATACCAACAAAATTAAATCCAACAGAATTGACAGCTTCGATAACATTGACAACAAGTTGTTTCAGCTGGCATCCTGTTACCTGTCCAGTTATCTCATGAGCAACCACTTGCTTCCATTTCAGCTTCAGACCTCTCAGTAATATAACTAAATAATGATTTCCTGCACCCTTTTGATTTCCTAATGTACATTTACGAATAAATTTACGTTTTGAAACATCAAAATCAGGATTGCCAGAAATCTCCATTTCATCCAATGACAGTCTTTATCACTTGCATCCATTTTCTCTCCTTTAATTTTCAAAAGTTCAATCATATCACTGATGACTAAAATTCATTTCTAGACCTTGAAGTCTTTTATTTAAAGTGCTGTATGAAGGCACAGGAAAACCTATTCTGTGCAAGTAATTATAACCATGCTTGCCCAAGGCAAATCTAACTTTGAGGCCTTTTATTATTCCCTCGTTAGACCATTTTGCAATGCTTCTGCGAGGGATTTTCAACATTGCTATTTGCTCATCTGAAAGGAATGTTTTCACTCCTTTCAGCAATTCCTCATGCTGCACTTGAAGGTCATGAAGTT
>KK119398.1:432664-452008 GCA_000611955.2 Stegodyphus mimosarum
TTTAAGAAATAATTATTTTACATAACATTTTATAATTCATAAACAGATAATAAATTGTTATACTCAAAATTCAAAAATAATTCCATAGCACAACAGCCAGATATAGTATAGCTGTTTAGCAAGGCACAAAAACAAACAATTTCATATTTCAGAAATCCTATTAAAATTCATTAACATATGTAAAACATATGACATTTAATAGCTGCTCAAATGAAAACGTAGCATAGATGCTTTACTAGCAGCTGTTATTTAATCAGAAGATAATGCTAAATGTTGTTGCAAACACACCTGAAATTTATTGTAATGTACACATTTGCAAACACTGGTGAAATTAAATAAAGTGTATGATTATGATGATGGAAATATTTAAAAAAACATAGTACAGTTTACAAATAGATGTTAAAAACTATTAAACTGTTTTAGAAGTGCAAAATGGCAATTTACATCAGATACTTGGGCAGCAAAATTAATTTCTCCAAAATATGATGATGAAGGTTGTTGCAAATGAACCTAAAAGAAATCATAATATATAAAATATGTGGAAGTGAAAGAAATTTAGAAACTCTGGTGGATAAAAATAATCATTACCATTTCAAAAGTAATTTTCACCTTATAAAAAAGGAAAAATACATTGGACTGCTCATAGCATTCATACTTCTTAAACTTAAGAACATATTACATTATCATATTCTTAAATTACAGAAACAGTGTTAATACTTTTTAGAAAAAATTTATAGTAGTAAATATTTAATAACTGTTCAAATGAAGACTTACAACAGATGGTTCAGCAACAGAAATCACTTCAGTTGATAAGGGTATACTGTGCAGCAAGCCAACCTGAAAATGCTGATATATAAAATAAGTTATTTATTTCAGTATTATTTCTTTTACTTACACCATGCATATTCCTCTCTACTTATCTAGAATTTAAAATTAAGCAAAAAATCAACTTTAGTTTAATCCAGATTTTTGATTTAAACTCTTTCGACTTTGAAGGCAATCAGATACAGGTTTCTCTTTTTCAGGAGCAAATTTGAAGAAAACAGACCCACGCATACATGCATGACTGTCCTCGAAAAACAGCCAACATTATGGATTATTATATCTTATTAAAAATTTTAATTTTTTAATCTAATCTTAGGCATTGTAATTAAAGCTTTATTACAGAATGCCTTAATTTCAATATTTTGATTCTTTTATAAAGCAACTTATTCATGTGTAAAAAAAAAATTTTTTTTATGAAAACCATAAAAATGAAAAACACATACATTACAAAAATTGGATGTCACTGAATGGTGCTTTGGTAAACCAATGCCTTTTAGACGCTGTGGGGTCAACAGTTGTGGAGGATTAGGTACATTGAAAAGAGTTGGCACAGCATTGGGCTTTAGTTTTTTACGTCCATCTTGCCTAGAGCATTCAAATTGATTTTCTTCAAAATGTACCGGCAAATTTAACAAAAGCATGCATGAAATGTAACATTGAAAGCACTAGTATTTAATTACAGTTATATGTGTTATATGAATTTAAGAATGCAATTTTCTGATAAATTTCAATTTTTACATGAAAATAGAACAAAATTTAAAAAAAGTAATCATGTTTCTCAAGCTGTACCCTTAAAACATATTTCCTGCTCGCACAATGAAAATAAATTTAAAGTAACTATTGTTAAAAATACAACATGATGATTTACTACTACAATAAAGCGTAATAACGGGATCAAAATGATTCATCGAATATTAAAATTAATACATAACTTCTTCAAAATGCCTAAAAAATACGGAATATATTTATCTTACTATAAAGAAAAACCAAAAGCATTTATTATTTAGATCATACTATCCAGTTTTTAACGTTGGCGCCAACTAACAGATTTGGCGACAATACATCAGAATCAAAACATAGAATGCTACTTTAAATCACCAATCGTACAGTAAAATTAAATAAAAAAAAGGCACATCACCGAGCACAAAGTTTACATGAAATGTACGATACAAATTTTACAAACAGAATAAACTATTCAGGACAATAGAAGAAACACCATCACAAACAGTATTGGCGATATTTTACTGCACAAACACATACACATTCCGCAGTTGATTTTGTACTGATAAAATCAGTTGATCGTCAAATAGTGACAGTTAAATGAAAATACATATTTTGAAGAAATACGAAGAGTAATTTTTCTAATATTCTATGGAAAAATACGAAGCTGAGCTTACCTCACAAAGACACGCTCCTGGGCCCGGAATCCATTGATCTCGACGAGAATTAACTATCCATTTCCTTCGTCTTTCTTCATTTCTCGGGAAACGAAACATCCTAAAGTTATTTTTGGACTGATTCGAACAATTTGGTGCAGCACATCCACCCATATTTCTGAAAATTAGGTCGGAATGGATCAACAAATATGTCAACAATACAATGCTGATACAATGGCGAATAGCAACAAGTTAGCTACAAAATGGATACCTGGGACGATTCAGCTCCCCTTTATAGTAGCCTTATGGCGTCCTATGACGTCAGTCCCCATCTGTCTTTTCATTGGGTGACGTAGTGATGCCATTCCCAACAACGATGCAACATTTAGCAGAGTTAAGGGAGATTTTCCAGTCTTGGCAGTACTTTTGAATAATATTTATTCATAGTTGGAGTTTATCCAGAGCATGCTGGGAACTGCTGGAGCTGATGAGTATAACTGTGTCGTCCATGGAGGTTAGAATAGTCTATTAGAATAGAATAGTTAGAATAGTCTATTCTAACCTCCATGGTGTCGTCAGCATACTCATGGTCAACTAAAGTTGTTGCTGTAAACTGTTTAGTTGGCCATGGCATACTTTAAGATATTGGAGGAGAATGGTGCAGGCATATCATTAATAAATATTGTAAAATATATTGGGCTTAAACCGGACCCTTGTGGAACGCCAGTGAAGATAACTTTTTTGGATGATAGAGTATCTGCTGACCTCACTTTAAATGTTCTTCGCTTTAAGTAGGAGTAGATTAGTTTAATGAAGCTATTTGGCAGCAAGAAGTTTGAAAGCTTGTGTAGTAAGCCTGCATGCCACACATGGAGGTTAGAATAACCTCCATGATGCCACACTTGACAGACAGACAAAGAAGACAGATGTCTTATTTTGCACCCGCTAAGTCTTTCTGCTCCGATGTTCGAAAAATCAAGCTAGGGTGCGAAAGGAAGGTATATAGAAAGGGGGCAATATCGTATTTCAGAGGAGAGTAAAAAGAAACTTCGTATATTATATACGAGTTCTAAAGGCCGGGAAAAAAATATGGGTCAAAATAAAATTACAAATAAATGGCCCAAAAGTAATGGAGAGGAAAAAAAATAAAAATAAAAAGGGCTTACAGAAAGAAAATGAAAGAAAGTAAGAAAATGTCCTAAATACGATTGTGTGCAAACAAAAGTATGTAATAAGTAAAGTAACATTTAGTATTGCGGTTTCCAAACATATTCATACATACTTTTTGCAAACAACATCAGACAAGATCATAATACCATACAGAGTACGAGAGCATATAAGCAAAAATAAATAAATAAATAAATATCAGAATTTTTTTCTATGTTAATTATTTTTTTAAACATTATAGTTATATATTAATTTAACTATCATAGTTTAATATATATTTGTACTAGTTTAACAAGTTGAGGCACAGTTTATTAGTATATGCTCATAATTCTAAGAGATGTATTCAAGGAAATATAAAGAAATCTTATTGTTTCCTTTATTTGCGAACCGAAAGAAAAATTGCAATCGAAATCAGTAAAACTGCTACCTTTTACATTCATCGATGTCCAAGATCCCCTTCCCCCTCTCGAGGGGGCGCTGTGATCACGAACGATGGAGACAAGAGTATGGCCGGCTCCGAAATTTTTATGTGTTTTTTCCGAAAAAAAGCCTTAACTAATTAAAAAAAAATTTTTTAAATTTTCTCCGAAGTGTCTCGCTCGCAAATGTGACAGTTTTTCTGTGCAAAAATGGTCTCATCTTCCTCGCTGTTAATTCTTCTGCAATCCGAAGGAAAACAGGAGCTTTCAGATAATTAGCCTTATTTTCTCTAAAGTAAATCAAATACATATTACTTAAGTGCATTTAAATTTATTTATTTATTATGGTTGTAGGCCTCCGACATTAAAAAATAGTTAGAAATTGCTTTAAATCATATGCTTGTTTTTTCTGTAACCTTCTGTAGTGACGCTATCGTTATCAGTAAATGTACTATTAGCACTCCCCATCTGGGCCCCTTTGAGGAATTTCTCGAGATGGGGAAAGGGGATCTTGGGCATCGATGAATGTAAAAGGTTGCAGTTTTACTGTTTTCGATTGCAATTTTTTCTTTCAGTTCGCAAATAAAGGAAACAATAAAATTAATTTATATTTCCTTGAATACATCTCTTAGAATTATGAGTATATACTAATAAAGTGTGCTTCAACTTGTTAAACTAGTGCAAATATATAGTAAACTATGATGGTAAAATTAATATATAAATACAATTTTTAAAAAAATAATTAACATAGGAAAAAAAATTCTGATATTTCTTTCTTTATTTATTTTTGCTGATATGCTCTCGCACTGTGTATGGTTTAAGATCTTGACTGATGTTGTTTACAAAAAAAAAAAAAAAAAAAAAAAAACACAAAATGTATGAATATTTTGGAAACCGCAATACTAAATGTTACCTTACTTAATATATACTTTTGTCTGCACACAATCGTATTTAGGACATTTTCTTACTTCCTTTCCTTTTCTTTCTATAGGCACGTTTCATTTTTATTTATTTTTTTTCCTCTCCATTACTTTTGGGCCATTTATTTTTAATTTTATTTTGTCACATACTTTTTCCTGGCCTTTAGAACTCGTATAAAATATACGAAGTTCCTTTTCACTCTCCTCTGAAATACGAAATTGCCCTTTTTCTATATACCTTTCCTAGCCTCTTCAGGCTATTCGCACCAACATTAACCACGCATGCGCATTGAGTTGTCAGTTCCAGATCCGTCATTTGAACTGAATCAAAAAGAACGAATCCTAAGTACGCGAACTGCCTAAGTCTGTTGTAGTGAGCCTTTTTTCCAAAAAAAAAAAGGCGGGTTACTATTTTGGCATAGTTTATCATTTTTTAATCTTTTGAAAGTCAGAAAGGGAAATGTGTTCCTTTATATATATATATAAAGAAGGAACACATTTCCTTTATTTATGGATATGTAAAAAAGGGCAGATTTTTATATTCGCAATATTTATCGTTTTCCTGAACGGTTGGAATAGTTTAAATGTCTGCTTTTGGGGAGGGCTAAGATCTTCTTTACATTTTCTGTGCTTCTTATAATACATTTAGATTCAAAGATGTGTTTTACACAATCAAGATTTTAACTTATACCTCTTTGAAATTTTTCGTCTGAGAAAAGATAACAAAAATTAGACTGAGTATTCCTGCGCAGAAAATTTAGACGTGAAATAAGTTAAAAGCGATAAAATCAACTATTAAATGAGCAATTAATCATATATTACTGGTTATCAACAATTTTATATGCTTGTTTAATTTTTGTTTGGAAACACTGGTCATTTTCAATATACATAAAATATTTCAAAGAATTTTGAAATATTAGTTCCAACACATTAATAAATTAAATTTAAATAAATAATGAGCCGTAATTTAAAAGACAAAAATAATTTAATGTAAGAGATTTAGATTGAAGAATTTGCACACACAAATTAATTCAGATTTCATAAGGTTTTATTTCATAAATAACTTTGATTTTGAAATAGGGCATTTGAACCTATAAACATGTGTGGACACCGAAAAAGTGATGCATATATAAGAGCATTATAATTTTTCAATAAGTTTTCTTATTGAATAATAAATTTTAATTCTCTGCTATAAGACTAGGGTCTAAGTTTACATAAAATTCCTCTGTTAAATGAAAGAATTTAAGTAATTTCTGCATCCTTTTTGGTAAAACATCAAAAATTTTTTTAACTAATTACACGTTATCACTTTTCTGAACATTATCATGTATATAGATTGACCTCGTATTTGTAACTGATAATTATTACTTGCAAATTATTCTCTTACATATTCACTATACATATTTTGGTGAATATTTATAGTGACACCATGTGCGCTGTACTTCATTAGCTAATTATTTTATTTGTTATAGATTATACTTCTTCATTTTAAGGTAGAATACTACCTATTTGATTGCATTACATTATATTTTGGAATCTAACAGCATTATCTATATTTATTGCATCGTATTATATATTGTGATCTAGCATATTTACTGTCACATATTTCATAATTGCTACATTATATATATTATTACTATACTGTATTTATATTATTGTTGTGTCATAATTATATTATTAAGCAGCTGACCTGTGCGATTGGTATAAATAATGTGTGATCATTTTGATTTAAATTAGTTATGCATGGTTAAAACATTGTGTAATAATTAAATGCCATATATTTGTAAAATCATTCTATGAAACACATTTGTTGAACATAAACTGTTAATCAGCTTTATATCAACAGTTTGTGTTATAAATTAGTACTTAGAAAATTTGACTGTTACTTATTGCTTTAAAAGAAATTTGGATTTTCTTTGAATGTCAACGTTCCCATTAACACACATTATTTTTAAATAATGAAATTATATGAAATAGAACTCAGACAATGCATTTTACAAATTAGGTAATTTTTAATTAAGTAATAAAAAGGTTTCAAATCAATATATTTTGCAACAAATGACAGGTATCTACAGTTTGGACAAAACCAATATTTGAATGGTGGATAAATTACAATATTTTCACAAGTCCAGTTATACCAATTAAGGTACAAATGAGACTGAATACAATTATATTCTAAATCTTCTAAACAGTCACAGCATTTCCACCCCATGCAAATGATTGCATTTTTGAATTGCTCAATTATCAGGAAAGCATCTGGTTGAAAAAACTTTCGAATTGATTCAATGTTTACTATTTTATCTTTCATACATTGCATAGGTACAGTTTGTGGAATTATACATACTTCACCCTCTTCAATTAATTTGGTAAAGCTTGTTTGGCTGCTGTTAAGCTGCTCGTTTGGCAACTCTTGAATCCACAAAATAATTTCGTTCAATCTCAAGTTTTTCCTTATCAGTCTTGTTTTCAAATGTTCGCCCACGGAAATTTTAAATTTCTTTTTTATCTGCCCTCGGTTCAAAACAATAGCAGTTTCGGCAACAATAACTAAAATTTAATTAACAAAGAAATCGCATATAAGGAAGATAAGATGAGTGAAACTTGTAAGATCGTTGAATGAAAAAAAGCTGTGCGCATGCAGTTGCCTTATGGCAAATCGGCCTAAAATGCTTGCACCTGGACTGATTGTGCGCTTGCGCTAACGTAGGTGTGCGAATAGCAACTGCGGTCTTCTTTGTCTGTGTGTCTTCCCCCTCTCGAGAAATTCCTCAAAGGGGCCCAGATGGGGAGTGCTAATAGACGGCATTTACTGATAACGATAGCGTCACTACGGAAGGTTACCGGAAAAAGAAGAACATGATTTAAAGCAATATCCAACTATTATTTAATGTCAGAGGCCACAACCATAATAAATAAATAAATCTAAATGCTCTGAAGTAATACATATTTGATGCAGTTTACAGAAAATAAGGCTACTTATCCGAAAGCTCCTGCTCTCCTTCGGATTGCAGAAGAATGAACAGCGAGGAAGTTGAGACCCCTCCTGCACAGAAAAACTGTCACATTTGAGAACAAGACACTTCGGAGAAAATTAAAAAAATTTTGTTTAATTAATTAAGGCTTTTTTCTAGAAAAAACACATAAAAATGTCGGAGCCGACCAAGTTGTTGTCTCCATCGCTCGTGATCACAGCGCCCTCCCTGCCACACTCGATCAAAGATATCACTATGGTTTATCAACGCAGTCGCAGCTGGATCCGGCTGTAAACTATAACTTAAGTTTGGCAACACTGACACCCGTATTCACCAACTTTTTAACTCATGAATTCTCGTCTTAACCAGTGCGTCATAGCGAAATCCTTATTCTCCAACCACAAAACCGTGCGTTACACTTGCATCTGAGCGTCGGATCCTGATTCACCGATGGCGGTGGATTATTTACCCTGGTTAATGTTAAGCATGCGCAGAACGATGCTAAGGGTGAAAACTTGTTTAAAGATGGATGATGTGATCAATTTGTTGATGTTAGAAGAGCTGCAGTCAATTGAAAGGAGATCACGGCTGATAGTAACGAACAGAGAATGTGATCTCGATGTATTAGATGATATCGATTTTCGTCGGCTCTACCGTTTGAATAAAACAACGGTATCGCATATAATTGATATTGTAAGTGAAGATTTGACCTGCAGTGCTAAGAACTACTTTTTAACACCTGACGAAAAAGTGTGCATTGCCCTAAGGTTTTACGCTTGTGGAACCTTTCAATTAGTTCTTGGAGATTTAAGTTTGGTTAGTCAACCGTCGGCTTGCCGGGCAATAAATCAAGTGTCACAATGTCTTGCGAAGCTATGCCCTCAGTACATCAGATTGCCTGATACAGAGCACGAAAGACGAGAAGTAAAATATGACTCTTCATTATAACATTTATTTTATACTGTTACAATGTAACATATATAATATTGAAGATATTATTATTGTGTACTTGAGACGTCAAATATATGTAGAAAATTTTGTGTAATAGTACAGTTTATCACAAGAAAAATATGTATATAAAATAAAATTGTCAGTATGTTCTTGTAAGACAGGGCTATAAATTATGCTGAAGCATTAATAAAAGATATATTTTGTCAAATACCCTTTGCATGCAGTGATGAGCATTGGGAATTAACAAGAATTTCAGTAATTTGTGAATGTAATTTTGATTTCAGAAAATTCAGTGGGAATTTTTTTCTTTTACATAGATGCACATAAGTTTTGTAACAAAACTAGATTTCTCTTGGGGACCATTATAATAAGGAAGTTTCAAAAAATGATGCTCAAATCAAATTGTGAAAAGAAATTATGGTTGTGCATTATCTGCCCAATTATTCCACACAGTGAGCAATCATTGATTAATTTTTCGCCAACCTAGCATATGAAAAACCTAGCCTATGGAGTCAACTCCTATTTCCAGCAATTATATGTTTAATGGCTCATAAAACTAAAAAGTAACCATTTAAAAAAATGGTGGTGTGTTGAAAATAACATAAGACAGCAATGAATTAACAAAATTAAATGCATAAAAAACATCCATAATGAAACACATAACATAAACAGTATAGTTTTGCCTATTTACATCGGCCATGTTTGTCTATAAAACACAGCTTACTACCAGAATTCAGCTGTGAGAAACTGCTGATTATGACGTAAATGTCACATGAATTATTTCAACCAATGACAACGCTTTTTACAAATAATCCAGGTATCTCTCTTGAATCACGTAATTCAGTAATGGAGAATACCAAATGTGCTAACCGTAGCTCAGACTGTGAGTTACCACTGATACATGGATTCCGTGATACATGAATTAACCAGCTGTTGGTGAATACGGGGGTGAATCTCGCGTAGAGAGTAGAACGGTGGATTTTGGAAGGAGGGCGCTGTGATCACGAACGATGGAGACACTAGCTCGGCCAGATCCGAAATTTTTATATGTTTTTTCAGGAAAAAGCCTTAATTAATAAAAAAAAAGTTTTTTAAATTTTCTCCGAAGTGTCTCGCCCTCAAATGTGACAGTTTTGTCCGTGCATAAGGGATCTCATCTTCCTCGCTGTCCATTCTGCAATCCGAAGAAAAACAGGAGCTTTCAGATAAGTATCCTAATTTTAATTTTCTCTAAACAAATTCAAATATATATTATTGAAGTGCCTCAAATTCATTTATTTATTATGGCTGTTGGTCTCTGACATTAAATAATAGTTAGAAATTGCTTTATATCTTATACTTGTTTTTCCTGTAACCTGTAGTGACGCTATCCTTATCAGTGGACGCCGTCTGTGCCCCTTTGAGGAATTTGTCGAGACTGGGAAAGGGGATTTTGGGCATCGATGAATGTAAAAGGTTGCAGTTTTACTGTTTTCGATTGCAATTTTTTCTTTCAGTTCCCAAATAAAGAAAACAATAACATTAATTTCTATTTCCTTGAATACATCTCTTAGAGTTATGAGCAGATACTAATAAAGTGTGTCTCAACTTGTTAGACTAATACAAATATATAGTAAACTATGATGATTAAATTATTAAATAAATATAATGTTAAAAAAAATAGTTAACCAAAAAAAATTCTGATATTTATTTATTTATATAATTTTGCTGATATGCTCTCGCACTGTGTATGGTTTTATGATCTTGTCTGATGTTGTTTGCAAAAAAAAAAAAAAAAACGAATATGTTTGAATACCGCAATACTATATGTTACCTTACTTATTACATACTTTTGTTTGGACACAATCGTATTTAGAACATTTTCTTACTTCCTTTATTTTTCTTTCTATAGGCCCTTTTTATTTTTTTTTTTCCTCTCCATTACTTTTGGGCCATTTATTTTTAATTTTATTTTGTCCCATATTCTTTTCCTGGCCTTTAGAACTCGTATAAAATATACGAAATTCCTTTTTTAATCTCCACTGAAATACGAAGTTGCCGATTTTCTATACACCTTCCCTTCGCACCCTAGCTTGATTTTTCGCCTATCTTTGCAGAAAGACTTAGCAGGTGCAAAACAAGACATGTGTCTTCTTTGTCTGTCTGTCAGAGTAGAACGGTTTTGTTTTCTTGTGTGGTTCAGCTTAAGCAAAGAAAGGCTTTTTGGCTTAAGGCTCCTATAGGAGCTTTAGTTCAGCTATTCTCGCATAGTATACTGTACTGTTCTTTGTCTGAAACGATACTCGTACGAAGCAGGTAATATACTTTTAAGATTCGTGCTTTAGTGGACTACTGTTTAATAATTTTCAATTTTATAACGTATTTGCAAATTACCATTTAATGTACACCATAATTGTGAAAGGTAACATGTTTAATATTTCAGAAGTAGAATTTTTACGCTAATAGTTTATGAAACTGAAAGTTCAATTTAGTTTGATAGTGTATAAATATAAACTTCCATAATTTTACATAGAATTCATCATCGTCTGCGAGGTTTCTTGTGAGCCTTTCTGTTGGAACAAATTCCTGACCTTAGTTACTGCGTGGTAGAATTAAAACTAAGATGTCGAAGGATAATGAACCACCCCCAATGAATAATGATTCGGTAAGTAAATAATTTGTTTAGAAGAATTTTTGTTTGTTCGATCAAGGCAAAGCCCATTACCGCAAAGAACCCGTTGGCGAGAATTAATTTTTTTTTGTTGCCAAGCTCTCCAATGGTATTTTAATAGTACTAAAATGCGCTAGATTCCCTAACTTTAGATTTCAGTTTTATGTGTGAGTTCAGTCAGGTGATTGTCGATGAAGGTTAACTTGCAGTGATAAAGATACAATATAGTGTTCATATAACCAAATTGACTCTTTTACGGCTTGTTATAAATACGGCGTTTCGTTTACTGTTCATCATAATGTCGCCAAATCCCGTGTGTACCTTATACTAGTATTAAACAGTTAGGTCCTTTGCCATGTGCTTCTTAATCAGTGGCAAAAAATGAATGTCATGCTTCAATAAAAACAACGTAAAAGGAATGGTTCCTGCTTCCAAACATGCAAATTCGTCGGGTTACGAGGTCCAGATTATTATCGCCATTTTTGGCGGTTCTTCAGGGTTGTTTACCGGTTTCCTTGTGGAAGTGCTTTCAAAATGATTTGGAAATTAGTCTCTCTCTTAATATGTTTTCTGAAAAATCTGCTTAAATGCATTCCTTACTGGGTAAAATCTTAGTATATGGTACGGGTTTGGTGCGATTTTAAAAACCGTCGCCAACACCAAAACGATTGTCCTCAAATTTTTGGGAATGGCAAAATGAAGCATTGCCGTAATTTTGCGTAGGTAAAATCGTAAACAGAAAGACAATCTGAAAATGATAAACCCATAAGCATACAGTGAGACATAAGAACAAAAACGAGCATTTAGAAGTTGAAAATAATACTTAACGGTACAGCTTGAGTATAGGACCCCATTAGCGATTTTCAGCTTGGCACACTTTTCGGACGGTATTTTTCTGGTAACCCAGCGAATTCTAGTTTACTGCATTTCGGCAACCCTGTCTGTATTTTCACTAAATCTTGCAAAGAGCAAAATATTGATGTATTCAACAAATTTTCTAGAAATTTTAAGGGACATAAACTGGGCAGAGTATAGGATTTCTTTGTAAATTTACCATGATTTTGTAAACTTTACTAAATTTCCAGCATTTCTTTACTTTATTTTTAATGTAAACATGTATTCTGAACTTCTGTTTTCAGTTTTACAACTTAAAACTTGCATTTTCAATATTATTGCTTGAAATATGCCTGCATGTACTTGTGTATTTCAAACATTTCTTTCTTTTTAATTTAAACATGCATTCTTAACTCCTATTTTCAGTTTTACAGCTTAAAATTTGTATTTTCCGTATGACTGCTAAAAATATGCCTCCACTTATTTATTTATTTTCAGTATTACTATTTAAATATACAACATTCTAAATTTGTGTTTAAAATTTTTTTTGTTAAAATGTGCATTCTAACTTCTATTTTCAATTTTAACTGCTTTTCTAAGGCAAAACTTGTATTTTCAATATTACTATTTAAAATATGTCCCCACTTACTTATGTACCTTAAAACTTGCTGTTTAAACATATATTCTAAAATTGTTTTCTCGTTAAAACGTGCTTTCTAACTTGTGTTTTCAATTTTAACTGCTTTTTCATGGCTTGGCGACATATTTCGGTCGCCAGTCAAAAAATCGCCAATGGGGTCCTATACTCAAGCTGTTCCTACTTAACATACTTCACAACTAATACAAAACTTGCATCATAACAATACAAAAATAATTTGTAACATAATCACAACAAATACAAAACAAAACATTCACATACACTATGTCATAAATAGGATTTTCTTCTAGCTCCAACTTCCAAAAAGTTTCACGTTTAAATATTGATCATCCATTATAGTGCTCGAATATGATATCAAGACTTAAAAAAGTCTTTGTAAATCAATACAACTAAAATTATTCACACTCAAAAACTAAAATCATTTACGCTCACTATTTCTTCAAATCTCGTGTGCACTGTATACTAGGATTAAACCAGAAAAGAAAGAATATAATCCCTAAAAATCGAAACTAAAATCATTCATGTTCACAGATGTAAAATAGCTATGCAGTCAACATTAAAAATGACATTTGCAGATTTTGAAATTAAATATCCTGGCCAATTTTTGCCATATGAGAGACAAACTTCTAATTTTATTTTTTCATAACGAGTGTAAAATTTAAGCTTAGGAATTAAGAGACTGCATTAAAAGTTAGATTTCATTGTTTGTCAAATTTTTTTTTAACAATCTGACATTTTGAAAACATGAATATTTTTGTCATTTAGAACACTTCTATAGTTGGAAGTACATGACTATGACCAATGATTGAGAAAATAAAGGCCGGGTAAGGACTTTTAAGCCTGGTAAAGATATGTGTGTGTGTGTATATATATATATATATATATATATATATATATAAAATTTGTTTATTAGATTATTGAATATATTATCTCCTCGGAAAATAAAGTAGTTAGAATTCTATTGTATTAAATTTACTCATTAGCATATTTAGAATTGAGTAATTGAAAGCGAAAGTGCAACCAACAAACTAAGGAATTATCATTATTGATTGAAAATTATCTGACTTTTCAAAAGGAACAAAGTAATTTCCAATCAATTATCTATAATCAATAGATCAAAAGTGTTTTGTCTTTTTCTTGAGTAAAAATGAAGACTAAAAAAGCTGCTCATTAAGACTGAGTTTAAATTGTTCAAATTGCTAATTAAGAATCAGAAATAATACTGCAGAAAAATTAATTAGTTGTTCTGTTTTATGTGTAATACAATCTGCTAATTTATAATTAAATTAGTCTAGGTTGAATATATTTATTGGTACTTTTCTGTTATCAGGACCAGATTCAGAAGTGTGTATATGTGTGTGCATATATATGTATGCATGCACACTGTGCAAAAAAAAGGGGGGGAATTAAAATTGCGTTTTTCATGTCTTGAAAGCGCAACTTAGGATATGTATTAGATTTATATATAGCATTGTTCATATATAGGTATTTTGACACAAAAATTGGTATGTTTTCTGAAATAACATGCCAATTTTTTTTCATATTTTGATTCTATAACTCAAATTATGCCAAACTCCCAAGTTTTGTAAAAATCACGTGAGTAGTTTTTAAAAAATTAGCTCTCGAAATTTTAGCTCCTCAATGTTAATTCAATTTGATATGTATTTATTAATATCTCTTTTTTTATGAAACTTGTTTGACTCCTTCCTACACAGTTCAAAATTTAGGTTCATTCCAAATAAAATTCCACCATTTTTTACGATTTATTTTTAAATAATTTTTATAAATTTTTCGAAAAACATTTTGAATTATAACCTGTAAAATTTTTATAATCGTCTTAAAGTAGATGTATTTCTAAGCATACCTGTAAAACATTAGAGCTTTTTACTCAAAATTTCTGAAGATATATGTGAATTTATATATTAGCGCGTTTTGAAATTTGGCATATTTGTTGAAAGCGAAAATAACAAAAATGTGGTTTACGCAATGTTAAAATTATTTGAAAGTAGGAACGATGCGACTTTTTTTTCTGCTCATCCACGATGTAAAAAGGTAGGAATGATGTGACTTTTTTTCCACTCCTGTACAATGGAAGGGAAAAGAAAATAGGTTGCCATGTATTAAGTTCGCCAAGTGAATTATTCTTGGCTCAAACTGAAAAAAATGCAGCAAATTAAATTTTTGAATTTCTCCATAAATTTCCACCTAAATATTAAATATTACAATATTTAATATTTAATATACAAATTATGGCTAAATATTAAATTTTACAAAATTTAATATTTTAGGCATAATTTGAGTTGTAGAATCAAAAAATGGAAAAAAAATTGGTATGTTATTTCAGGAAAAGTCCCATTTTGTGTCAAAATACCTATCTTAGAACAAAGCTATATATAAGTCTAGCGTTTTCGAGGCATGGAAAACGCAATTTGAATTTCATCAAACGGCCCAGCAGAATGTGAGATATAAAACTGTCCTTTTTTTTTTCCGAACACATCCATCCAAAGTCTACATGAACACATCCATCCATCCATACATTTCTGAACAGTATTTGATTAATTATTGTGTTACTAATTACTTTTTTGGAAATGTTGGAAGTCCAGTTGATTAATTTATTAGTCGTAAAATTAGTTGCATGTTTTGTCAAATAGTAGAATCTTTTTGTAGTTTAATATTTGAAGATCTAGATAGTTGACTAAATTTTTTGAAGTATTTGTTTTATTAACAGTAAGGCTCTTAGAATAAATTTGGGAATTATATGTTTTGTTAAAATTATTGAAGGTAATAAGGTCATCTATGTATCTGTATGTATGAGCGTAGTAAATTAAATCTTTTTGCTCTAAAATTTTTTGGAATGTAAATTCTTGAATAAATACAAATAGGTTGCAAAGATTCGTAGATGTGCAAGCTTCCATTGTGATTCCTTTTACTTGCTTAAAAAGTTGATTTTGGAATTTAATATAGTTATTAAAAGTAGTGCAATTAAGGAAGGTTTTCCATCTATTAAAGTCTAGAACTATCAACGTAGCAGGAAATATTTTAGGTAGATCAAGTAGGCTAGTATAGATTTCTAATGGAATGCTAATTCTTCGAAATGTATAAGTCTTCAAAGTCATAGCAGTTGATATTTTGTATGTTAATAGACTGAATTGTATTAATTACAAGAATGTTGATGATCCAGCAGTAATTTTGTTCTGTGTTACAAGTATTGTAGATCAATATACAAATCTTTTAAGTTGAAGTGCAAAAAAATAGTCTAGATTTTTCTTGTAATTATTGGTGCCATTTGCAATGAATCTGAATTTAAGTTGTTTTATGAAATTTAGGAAGAGTATAAAGGTTAGTAAATCTGTTATATTTTTGATTTATAGAGATTTTGAGTTTTTTATGAAATGATTTAATTCTTTTAATGATTGAGGTTTCTGTAGTGTGTGCAAGCTGGTAAGTATTGGCATTGTAAAGTTCTGTGATAATAATTGTTTTGTAGAAAATGTTTTATATAATGCTAAAATTATTATTTTCTTTATCAGTTTTGGTGATCATAAATCGTTTTAAATTTCGCATATTTTAAAGAAATTTAGGTCAATTTAAATGATTTTTAAACTATGTTAGTTTCAGTGTAGTTTTACTTTGCTGAAGGAGTTTGTTTACCTTTCTATTTTAAAAATTTGTATTATTATGCAAACTAAGCTGATAGCTAGCTGTTTGGTGCCTATAGTGGGAAGAAGACTTGTTGAAAATTCGAGAGAAATTGTCAAATTGTTGATTCAGAAAGTTAGTTTTGATGAAAATTCTTCATTTAGTGTTTTTGTGAGAGAATCTGTATTTACAGTAATCAAGAACTTGGTCTTCAATAATTTGTATACTGTCATTGTGAAAGGAAATATTTTTCAGGTAGTAAAAGAAATTTGTTATTACATGAGTATAACCAGATAAGAAGTTTCTTGGGAAAATATGAAGAATGAAATAAATTTTTAAAATGTGTCAGTAATTTAGTTGTATTTAAAGTTGGTAAATATCTTTTATTGTTAAGTCTTCTACCACTTCTCTGATAGTTTTGGTGCTGTAAAGTTTAAATTGGCTGAATATGGAGTTATTGGAATTAGCTTTGCGATTTTGTGGGTAAGTATTTAATCCGTAAGGATAGAGTGTATAATATTTAACCTTTTCACGTGGGTTCTAAAAACAGTTGTGTTCCTTGACTGAAGGCTCTTTGCTCAGCGGTTATGAAAAGGGGGGGGAATTTCAGATTGAGTCTTGATTAGTGCTCTTTTGTTGGCAGGCAAGGAGACGGTCAGTATTTCCTTTCAGTCCAGTTCCAAAGCTCTAGGCGTTAGAATGAGGGAAGTTTCTAATCACTTTCACAAATGCAGTTTTCTCACAAAACGCAATTCATTTTTTTATTTTCAGACAAAATGTATGCTACAACTGGAAAATTTTGTTCCAAAAAATGTTTCATTTTATGATTAAAATAATTTTTTTAAACTTGCACGTAGGTTATGGGCTGAAAAATAAGCGAAGCAATTAGAGTTACTTATATTCATTTGTCACAGTCATTGAGAATTCAGTGATTTAAAATATTCAAACATTTCCTTCAAATAATATATACATTTTCATTTTAAGTATTATATTTATTCTGATATTGAGGAGCAAATTAAATAGTTTATTTATTACAAGTCTCATTTAAAAACCATTTTCGAATTCCCAAATGAGTGTTATTGTTTTTACACCTCTGGTAAAATTTATTTCTGGAGAAACAGAAATTGGTCACTGTGTTTGTGTTGCATTGAATCATTATTGAACAACACGTGCACTAACAAAAAATTACCAGTGCACGAGGTTAAGAATTTTTTTAAATTAATTTTTCTTCTATGTGACGTTGCAAATAGTGTTCCCAGGCTTGATCTGCCTTTATATCAGGGATATAAATCTCTAATTTTTTTAGCCGCGTCATAGATTTTGGTTCAATAAAGAAATGCAGAGGCAAATGCTGGAGATTTAGAAAATAAAATCCTTGTTGAGTTTTAATGTATTCAATAACAAAAATTTAGGTTTACCACTTAGCGATTTTATATATTACTTTTACCTTAGAATAGAAGGGGAATAGCTGCTCGTTGATTTATATTGCTGCTGCATTTTTTCTTTAAATGCAAAATAGCATATACAGGAACCCATTAAAATTTCAAAAAATAAAGATCTTTGTCGAACAGTTTTCATGATCTACATTTTCAGAATGCTGAAATCGCCTTTCAGGTATGAAATTGTTATGTGAAATTTTCAGATTTCTCTCAGGGAACTAAAAAATGATACACATCTCAATTTCTCTATATATCCTTAGTATCCTAATATATCGTTTGATTCCCTCCAAAACACAATTCTTGCATAAAAATTAATTATTTTCTGAACACTACCTGTGACTGAGTGGTTAAGACTACTGAATACTGGTGTCATAAACTCCTTGATTCTATCAGCTTAGCCCCTCCCACAAATCATGGAATAACCTTTTTGGCAACATGCCGAGAGGACGTTTTTTGCGTCTTCGTTTTGTCAGACCTTGTTAGGCCTCGGAGAATGTAACTTCGAACTGATTTACGGCCCATGTAATGGGATTAGTTCTAAATTTATGTAATAATTATTATTATTAGTGTGGTTATTTTGTTAATTAAAAATCATTTAAAATTCTAAAGGATGAATTATTAATGTCTTCGAATATTTTGAGTCGTCAGCCTAGCAAAGAAGAAAATACGGATTTCAAGAGCTCAGCCCCGGATTCGAAGGTGAGTGAAATTTTCTTACCTATTTTTTATTGAATGTCACGAAGAAGTGACATAAAATTCTGGCATCCCTGCCGGGACTCTGAGCTCTATGAATAGTTGTACTGATTAGATTTGTGTTTAATCGATTTGATTTGATTACATAGTGAATTTTGTTAAGAAATATTGATACATAATGGCTGACGACATTCTACGAAATTAACATTCTGAAGTTTCTATTGACGTCCTAGAAGAACTTTTAGAACATTTGAAATTTAATTCTGATCAACTAAAAGCTATAAATGAAGAAATAGAGTCTGCTGTAGATATTACAGAATTAGATAATGAACTTAAAAGCGCCACAGAATACCAAGACAAAATAATAACATGGACATTTCGTGCTGGAAAGCAAATACGCGAGTTATCAAAAATTAATTCAACGGAAATTTCAACAACATCGAAAGCAGTACCTGAAATAATAGCTCACAATTTTGTAGTAGAAAAGGCTAGCGTTAAATTACCGAAGCTTACAATTACTCATTTTTATGGAGATAATTCTCAGTGGCTCACTTTTTGGAACACATTTGAGACCGCGATACATAATAATGAAACGTTAGACAAAATTAATAAGTTTAATTATTTGAGAACATATCTGAGAGGATCCGCACTTAGTTCAATAGAAGGTTTAGCTATAACGCCTGAAAATTATGATATTGCTATTGAAATTTTGTTATCTCGTTTTGGAAAAAAGAATATTTTAATTAATACTCACATGAACGGTTTACTACGAATTCCTCCTTTAAAAAATGCTAGAGACCC
>KK119398.1:455934-522174 GCA_000611955.2 Stegodyphus mimosarum
ACCCCTCACTTATCTTTCAGAGGATCCTGAAGACTTAATAGCACTCTCCCCATCAATGTTTCTCCAAGAAATCAGAGAAATTGGAGTACCAGACTTTGATATGATTGATTCTGAAAAGATAGAAAAGAGATTTGTTTATAGAAGGAAGATACGACAAGATCTAAGGAACAGATTCCGAAATGAATATTTAGGCTTACTGAAAGATTATTCAAAAGTTCGTAAAGAATCATCGATCAAAGAAGGAGATATCATACTCATTGGTGATAATGAGATAAAGAGAATTAGTTGGCCTTTGGCTAAAGTGGTAAAAACTTATCCAGGCAAAGATGGAAGAATTCGTGTAGTAGAAGTCAAGACACACTTTGGTACCTTCATTAGACCAGTCCAGAGACTGTATCCACTAGAAGTCAACATCCTTGACTCATGTGACATTCAAGAACGAATTCCTGCAAACCAAAAGAACCGTGTGATTTCCACTTCTCGTAGAGGACAAACTCTTAAGATCTCCTCAGAGACTTAAACTTTGACTCATTTTTAATTATTATTATTTTTTTTTTTTGAGTTTTGTCATTAAAAACTCAAAGGTGGGAGGATGTCATAAACTCCTTGATTCTATCAGCTTAGCCCCTCCCAGAAATCATGGAATAACCTTTTTGGCAACATGCCGAGAGGACGTTTTTTGCGTCTTCGTTTTGTCAGAGCTTGTTAGGCCTCGGAGAATGTAACTTCGAATTAATTTATGGCCCATGTAATGGGATTAGTTCTAAATTTATGTAATAATTATTATTATTAGTGTAGTTATTTTGTTAATTAAAAATCATTTAAAATTCGAAAGGATGAATTATTAATGTCTTTGAATATTTTGAGTCGTCAGCCTAGCAAAGAAGAAAATACGGATTTCAAGAGCTCAGCCCCGGATTCGAAGGTGAGTGAAATTTTCTTACCTATTTTTTATTGAATGTCACGAAGAAGTGACAACTGGTAGTTCAATTTCGTTTTGAGGCCAGCAATCGAACTGACTGCATGGTTGGTTTTCCGTGTTTGCCTCATGTGAAACATGAATACGAGACAGTTTCCCTTAATAGTTCCCATGAAGGCATCCTTTCCCTTAGGTAGGCGGCCTTCGTGTGCTTTCCCATGTTTAATTAACCTAAACTAACATGTTTACTTTCTGAATGAATTGATACAGGTATCATATTATAGATGCAAACATATAACAACGGATAAATTAATAAGTTAAATTTTGAGTTATAAAATGTTCTTCACTAATTGCTTTAATAAAAATTCGTATTTCATTTATCGCACAGTCGAAATTAATTTTGTCATCAAAATTATTCATAAAAGGAAGGGTTTCCAAACATAGTTCTGGGATGCTCATACATTTTGCTTTTTTATTTCAAATGTAATTTTATTTTTATTCGGAGTAAAGGAAAGATTGTCTGCCTAAGCGAAGGAGCTTTCGTAGAGGACGTTCGAAGGAAATTGGCCCGTATACATGGACGGACCGAAAGAATATGAAAGGTTCATGCAGTTAATCGATTCATTGAAATTTGAATCTGGCTTGAATTATCAGTGTTAAAGAAATTTTATCCACTCGGCCACTAGTTATCATTTAGAACATAACAAACCAAAATTTTACTCAAGTAAACAGTAGTTGTGGAATGTATGTCATTTAGAAATAACATTAAAATTTATTTTTATTACCTGAAATGTTTAAATTCATTACACTACTTGTACTTGCACATTAAAAACTGGAATAAATTTTAAAAAAAAATTATGAAAAGAACAAAACAAAGAAAATTTCCTTTACATTTAGCCATTATTTAAGATCAAACTGGAAAAAATGATAAATATTGACTGAAAGAATTAATAACAATATTTGCAACAGAAAAAATTGAAAAAAGATCTTAAAACGCAAACATGGGAGAATCGAAGTAACAAATTATTCTTTTTATTTTCTCCTTTCGACAAAATATTTCCCGGAACATACCAAATTCGCAAACAAGCCATGTGGGTTCAAAATATAGACAATTTGTCCCTATCCATTAGCGAAATTCTACAAAAGAATGTACTCTCCAGGTTGTCATGAAATAGACCTCAAGCCTCAAATGCTAGAATTCCTACCCCTGCACTCAACGAAAAACTGTCTCGAGCCCCTAGTTGCCGTACACTTTGCTCGGGACATACATATCCCAGCCCCCTGGAAAAGGTTAAGTACATAAAGTGATTCTTGAAAAATGCATTCTTTGGTATTAAGTATAATGTCCAAAATCTGTATTGAAATATTGTTGAAGTCATGGTGTTGAAAATGTTGTAATTCTGCAGAGTTAAAGATGAATTAACTTGAATATTATGTAGTTGCGTTGCTTTGAATTTTTTAATATGAACTCTGTGATTATTTAGTGTATGGTTAAGATGGTTTTTAGTTTGTCCTATATATTTAGTATTTCAGGTATTGCAGATAAACATGCAAATACAGTTAAAAGTTTTTCACAATAATTGTTTCTTTGAGTTGCCATATGCAGGCATGTCGTTAAATTTACATGCTTGTCATCTAGTTGAACGACAATTTATAAATTCGGTGTGAGAGGTAGGAGCAATTGCTAAAAGTAAAGAGGCTGTTAACCTACAGTATGGTAAAGTTTTTGTAGAAAAACCTATAGACTAAAAGGGAACCTGGAGATAATATAGTGGTTGTAGGTGTCGAAGTAGATAAATAGTGCCAATTGCTGCTGTTACATTAAAATCAAAGATTTAAGTGAACAAGGCAATTATTTAAAATAATAATTTATTTACTAGTAGGTTATTGAATATATTCTCTGCTTGAAAAATAAAGTAGTTGAATTAGGATTCTGTTGTAATAAATTTACTCATTAGCATATTTAAAGTTACATAATTAAAAGCAAAAGTTCAACCAAGAAACTAAGTAATGATCATTAGCGACCAGAAATGAGTTGACTTTTCAAGAGAAATGAACTAATTTCCAGTCAGTCAACAATAATTAATAGATGCAAAAGCATTTTATCTTTTTTTTTTAAAAAAAAGAAAGATTCAAAATTAAAAACTCTGCTCAGTAAGACTGAGTATAAATTATTCAAATTGCTAATTAAGAAGCAGTAATAATAGTATAGAGAAATTAATTGTTCTGTATATATGCACTCAAAGGTTTGATTATGTTAGTTGCAATAAAAAAGGGAGGAGCACAGGTAGATGTTATAACAGTCCTATATACAAAACTTCAGTGTTCTGTGGCTAATTGTTTTTGAGTTACGTGCGATAGGTATAAACAGATGTCGCACAAAAAAAAAAAAAAAAAAAAAAACACCTTTTGAGTCCAGTTCTGTATTACAAACCATTCTGGGAAAAAGTCTTTTATTCTCTGTCTGTATGTACAGACACCACATGAAAAACTTGTGTCGATGGATTCAAGAATGGTTAAAATGGATATTTTTATTAAAATATGATACTAAAAAATTTTCTTGATTACAATACTTCCTTTACTTCATGCAATGAAATAAGAAAGAGGGGCTAATTTTAATTAGTGATTATTTTTAAAAATCTGCCAATTAAGATCTTAATTTAGATCAGTGAGTTTGGTTGTCTGATGATAATCAGTTACATTTTGTGCAGCATTATTAAGTTCATAAATATATGTATTTAATTCATATATATTTACAAGCACAAAGGCAGACACAAAGCATTTTATATTAAATACCGTAATATTTGTTGAAAATTTAAACTGAAATTCCTGCTTATCAGCGTTTAAGATATTGAATGAAAATTACATCATTTAAGTAAACATTTATATGTAAAACATTTATGCATAAAATATTATTTCATTCAAATAATTGAAACAATTGTTTCCCAAATGTAAGTGAAATTTCAGACATTATTGAAAAGGACAGAAAAAATACAAAAGAAAAAGAAAAGAAAAATGATGTTTTTGAATGAATTGTAACAAAAATGTTTGTAAATGAAAGTTGTATTGTTCTTAATAAAAAAGTAAGTCTTTATTTTTTAAATATGCACACTGGATAAATTTAAAGATATTTTGTATAGGTAATAATAAATCGAGCATTCATATATCCAGCTAAAATTTAGTGTAAACCCAAACATGTTTTTGATGAATGTTTTCTGAAATTCAGTGAAACTTACAAAAAATTAAAGTTTGTGAATTTAATGTCCATAAGAAACTCCTACAAATATTAACCCTTTTAGTACCGAACGACGATATATCGTCGTTCGGTGCACTTGCCAAAAATACCAACGACGGTATATCGTTGCGCCTTTGTTGGGACCTTATTGTACTCATCACAAGAGGTCTGTGTTTCAAAATAACTTTATAAAATGTTAAAATGGTTCATATTCGATGCAACACAAGTGAAAAAATGGTTATTAGATTTAACTTTTTGTTATATTTTATGCTGATTAGTGCCGCGGGTCTGTATATGTTAGAGCGATAAGATAGAAACGGGACGCAGTCGATGCACGCATGCCACTTGAATACTCCGATAACTATCATAAACATCATAAAGATTGCGATTACAGTCCAGAGAAACTATCCCGGGTCCCGTTTTTATCTTATCGCTCTAACATATACAGACCCGCGGCACAAATCAGCATAAAATATAACAAAAAGTTAAATCTAATAACCATTTTTTCACTTGTGTTGCATCGAATATGAACCATTTTAACATTTTATAAAGTTATTTTGAAACACAGACCTCTTGTGATGAGTACAATAAGGTCCCAACAAAGGCGCAACTATATATCGTTGTTGGTATTTTTGGCGGCAATTGAATGAATTGAGGTAAGGAGCAAGAAAAGAAATTATTATAATAAAACTGAAACTGAAATTATTTTTGAAATTTTAAAAGTGGAAAAAATAAACTAGTTGTAAAATACACTCACATTTTGAAGAATTATGACATTAGCATAGCAGCGTAACCTGAGGTGTAATGGCAGACCACACATTGAGGTGATTAATCTTAAGCAAATTTCATTTACTGAGCATGCTGTATGGTGTACCTTTGGCGTGGGAAGAAATATTGGTTGAAATTTATTCTAGGGTAACCCTAGGTTTCTGTCTGAAAAAAATCGCCAAGTGGTATTGGTTGCTCGTGAAATCTGGAAGCCTGGTGCATGAAATAGATTTTTTTGGTAACACTAATGTTGATAATGTTGGCAAAACTAGCCTTGGGGGAATTTTTTTTTTAAGTTTTTGTTTTTGAAAAGGGTTATTTCTGCAAATATCGCCAGCCACATTGTGATAAATTTAGATTTTGGCTATTTTTTGTGATAGTAACCCTTTTGTATGAACCCGGATTTTTGGTTGTTAGCATTCTTTTCAATTGCTGTGTTTGGTTCCACAATGGTCTTGTATTTTGAAGTTGCTATTATTTTGGTTGCTACTATTGTGAATTTGAGGTTCTTGTATTGTTTGGATGATGGAAAAAAGACGTTTGATTTTTGCATGAAAGCTGGTTTAATTGCTGATAGATATGAATGAGCCAAAACAACGAAAAATTTAATTGAATTGCTTACATGGAGGATGCAGGAGATGGTGGTGTGAAGGTATGCACCTTCACATGTGCATATGTGTGAAGGTGCTAAAACGTATGTATGTGAATAAAAGGTATGTTAAAAAATTGACGTTTTATTTATTTATTGGTGTCTGTGTGTTAATTTTTGTTAAAAGATTTGTTGTTTAATGTTTATAATGTTAGGAAATATGTATTTTTGGTTATGTATTTCCCTCTGTGTATTTTTGGTTATTTGTTCGTCTCCGTATGTTAAGACAGCGGCGATTTTTTTTTCTGGTTAACATGATAGTTTTAACTTTGTTTTAGCTTCCTGACTTTGTTTAAGTGAAAAAAAAATTATGTGCACATGGACAAAGTTAAGGCAGTGCGCAATGCCTAGTTTGTGCAATTCTCTGATTTTTTTCAAGTTAAAATAGGTCGATGTGTACATGGACACCGAGTTTGTGTAAGTGTTTGACTTCTTCTTTCGGTTTTATGTAACAGGTAGAAGGATGGGCACCATTTTGAAATTGGTGCCAAATCCTTCATTGCATCAGAAAAGAAACGATTCTGCAAGAGGTACCGTTGAATAAATTTTAACCGAAATATTGGCAACTAAGCAACACTATGCTAGCTTATTCATGATGTCCATTGCTGTCGAATGATGTTTATAATTACCATATTCTGGGACTCTGTTTTCTCATTACGTAACATCCATACTGACTGCATTTGCTTATTTATCTAATATATGTTTTGTTTTAATTTGGTCTAATTTGTTGATAATAGTCCATTTATTATTTGTTAACATATGCTGTGTGTAATAATTAATTTCTTAAGATTTAATTTTTTAACATATTATAATTCAATAAACTGGATTTTCTGACTTAGTTTGTTAATGTATATTGGCACTTTTATTTTATTATTTCAAAGAATCAAATAAGCAGCATTAACAAATTATAAAATTCTTCAGTGTTATTTACAAACACTTGCTATATTTGCCTGTTTCTTTATGTGAATACGAATGGAATGTATGGTGAATACTGAATTGTTTTTATTCCTTAGAAGTATAATCAATAAACTTTCAACTAATGGCTCCTAAACTGCAATCTTTTTTTCAAGAAAATTTGTACAGTTCCAAAGGAATGTTCAAAATTTCATAAGTATTTCATCTTATATTTTGTATGCAAACACTATCACATTATTTAGTAACAACTAAATAATTATTTGCAGTTTTGACTTCTTTGTTACCCCCTTCTCTTACCTTCTATGTCTATTAATTTTTTCATCAGAATATGTAGTAGTCTAGTAGAATTAGAAATATATATATATTTTACGGCATTCAGAACATAAACAATATTTTTTTTTATTTTGGGGAAGGAGTTTATATTGTTATTAATGGTGGTATAATCGAATAAATAACAGAGAATCTTTGAATTTTTGTACTTTTCTTAGTGTTCCAAACATTTAAAATGTATAATTTATATAGTATATATTTATTTTAAATGCTCTGAACCATAATATTTTACATAGAATTTAAATGTGGTTGTGTTCTTATTTTTGCTGTTCTGTAACTGCAGAAACATGTATTTTGTTCTATGCTTTAGCGGGCTAGTAAGTTAAAAAATAAAGATGATAGTATGTTATTTTCTTTAATATTTCAGAATTATTGAAAAATGGTTTAAATTAATAAACAATTGACTACATATATAATTCCCCCAAAAGTTCTTTAACACTGACAAATATTTATGCAGATTTTAGTTATGCATAAATCTGATTTTAAGTAGAGATTTACCCATTGTCAAAATTAGGTCTTATGCATATATATAACACCTATAACATTCATGCAAAGTTATAATAGCTGCTAATGTATCACATTGTCTATATTAAGAATACTGTTTCTTTTTCAAGAAATGGCATATCAGTTGTTTTCATAGTAACTTCTGTACTTATTTAGAAAAAAATCTGCTGATAAAATACTAGACTCAGAAATGTTACTAAAATAGTGCGTAAGAATGCCATTGATTTTTCAGAGACAAAGTCGCAATATAACTGGTTGTAACCTTAATAGAACACAAATGCCAAACAGAAAAATGAATGCAATTGCAAATGTCAAAAATGCTCAAATGCCAAATTAAAATGCTTAATTGTGAAACAAATGTAAGTACAGTTAACTGATTTTTAACTTGAAGATTGTTGTGTAAAATCATATATAATATTATGAATATTTGTATTAATAATAATCGTATATAATTAATAAAAGAATTTTATGAAAATAACCTACATTTTGAAGTATATTGAAAATATTAGATTTTATTTTACCGAAATGGCTTAGTACAATGATTTTATTGATGTATTCTTTATGTTTATGTATGGGACTTATATTATGAATATAAAAATAAAACATTTGATTTTTTTACTGTTGTAATTAAATATCAAATATTTACAAAAGTTTGAATATTTGGTGTATAATTGGATTCTTCATTATTAAGGTAAAATGCCATTTCCACATATTCCTTTTCTTCATTTAAAGCATCTCCTTTTAGTCTTTCCTAAACCTTATAAAGTTTCACCCTCTATGGTAACATAAACTGTGTGAGAACTCTGGAAGACTTAAGTGACTTCTCGCTATGTCTTGGAAGGTACAACACAGTCTTGGAAAGAATGTAAAGGACAACTTTATTAACTCAGATAAATTAACAGAAATCACCACTTGTGATTACAAAACCATCTAGCATTTATGGCGTAAATTGAAAGTAACGAATTGAACTTAACTACGTAAATTTTAGTTAGTGCAAAGGCTACACAAACAGAACACATGTAAGTTGGCTAAGATCTAATATTGGCCTGACAAGCTTAATGGCGCGAATAACACAATACTGCAGATAAACTGCTCTCAAGAGAATGACCTAGTTACATGGCTTCAGTAGGTAGAACATGCTCTGATTCTTCCTTTTGAAACCTTCCTTTAAATACTATCGCTTTCTACCTCATTTGAATACACACGAACTAGAAATTAGCATTCTGGCAGAAAAATGGAAAGTAAGAAAGACAAAAGAGCTGATTAACATAAAATAACGGTTAATAAAAATAAATGAATACTCCAGAACCTCAATTCACTATTTTGAATTAGACATTTTAATTTTTATGCGGCTTTTATGTTGAAGTATACATGTTGCTCTTGATACGTTTGTTTTGGAGATGATAAACTTAATTCTTTCATTTTTTACCTGATTACATAACATCACATGCAACAGCTATAAATAATAAGTACATGTGTATATCCAGCAGCATGTTAATTTCTTTTGAATGTATGGTGACGATCATCTGCTAAAGAAAATTGTGCACTTAAAGATGTGAACATAGGTCTCCTGTTAGATAATACAAGAATGTCATAATTTCTTATACTTGAGCTTACTACAAATGATAAAAAAAAATTAATTAATAGCAAATACTGTGCGGAGAGTAAAAAGCATAATGCGGAAACTTAGTGAAAAATTAACAAGTATTTATCACTCTTGCCCAAATGCTATAGTCATCTAGCAAGAAAATTTCATAAGAGTACTTTTTCAGAAGAGAAGTCATTGTAAATATCTAATAAAACTATTTTCTCACTAAGGAAGCAAGCGTAATTTGAAAGTAGAAAAGAAATCCTGAAATGTAAATGTATAGAATTCTCAAATTTCAAATTATTGCAACTGAATGATTTTAGAGGCAACGGATATATAACTGATATATTCAGTTAAAATGAAATTGCATGATTGAATTGTTTATTTTAAAATGATTTATAAAAAATATTTGTTGAAGTAATTGTATTTGCAAACTGTTACAAAATTGTCATGTAGTGTATTTTAGATTATCGTTTGCAGCTAAAAAATACAAATAATGCAAAATTTGTATATGTTTATAATCATTATTGACATATCTAAACTGATAGCATGGCAACATTGAGAATCATTCAGTCTTTGAATCTTAGTTGATCTTTTCTGATCAAAACTGTAATCATAATCATTTTTCAAAGATCTTCACTCAGCAGTTTATGCAAAAGCTTAAGAAAGGCATCATGTTTTTTGGTTTACTTGATTATGGTAAAGCAAGCAAGGGCTATCTGCCTAAGGGGAGGGATGCTTCTGGGGGAGCTTTCTTAGGTAATGGCTCATATCATATACATTGGAAAAACTATGGAAACGTCCATTTAGGTTGAAGTCGTACTTGTATGCAGTGAATTTCCTGCACAGTTACTGGTGCGCACACACACAAAAAAGTCTTTGGTATCTAATTTGCATGTTTGTAAAAACTGAATACTAATTGATCATATCACATGATATTAGCATATATTCAAGCAATGAAACTGGAGCACATTACAAACTTTATAATTTGCTTTGCATACTTTTGGAAAATGTTATATTGAATTTTTTAATTGTGGAAAGTGATGTTAAACCATCAATCCTAAATCATGCTAAGTTACTCATATGGAAAAATATCTGTAGGATAGAATATTGAACTCAGTAGAGTAAATACCTCATTGGAACTTTCCATCAAGCCAGAGGTTATTTAAAGTGTTTTAAAAATAGCTATTCATTACAAATTTTAAATGAGCTAGGGACTCGGAGAAGGAGCATTACTGATTTTACATAACTACATAGGTAATGTTGCTGAAATGTGTCTTGTGTGTTCTCCCCCCCCATTTTATGTTGTATAAATGTATGATCACTACAGCTCACTAGACATAATGAAGTCCACGTTAAGAATTGTGCCTTTAACAATTCCAGTAAGATGTTTCCTTCCTGTCACCTGACTGATGATACATGTCTTCCTCACTATGTGATGTCTGTTGAATGTTATTAATTATCTTCATTAGAACCATCTATTAATTGTAATTAAAAATTTCCCAACATTTCTGCAAATTCCATATTTTTTGCTATCAAAAGAGTTTTAGAAAGTGGAACATTTTTCAATTTCTTAAATTGGAAAATTTTTCAAAAAGCAGTTTCAGTACTAGTGAATATTTTATATGCTGTTCTTCCTTGAGACATCTGCATTTGTATTCTTTTTTTAAGTAAATTGCAAAATACTGTTTCAGAAATTTTCAGTTTAAATACAGTTTCCTTTTGGCTGCCTGCGAAAAGCATCCTAATCTTTTAACAGTTTATCCTTTCCTTGAGGCTTAAATCTTTGCTTAATCATTACACTTTGTTTTCATGTTAAGCTTACAGTACACTAGGGAGCAGGGGCTCCCAGACTATGCTTAGAGAAGCCCCTACACGGTTATAATGTCAAACCCCTAGAGGCGATCGAAGGAGGAATAATTGTGTGGTCAACAAGGAGAACAATTTTGATGCACACAGTCTGGGAATAAGAATACAAGTCAGTGGTGAATGGCAAGCATCCACCAACATAGAGAGCATAGATTCATTGTAGATGTCCCTCAGTGTTGACCAAGGGGAGCCCAAACCCAAAGGACAACCTTCGATATCTAACCAAGGGGTCAAGGGGCAGACGAAGACAATACCAGTACAGTACCTGCCAAGTCTAAACCTACCACTGAATAAACAATGGTTCTAGTCGCTGTGGAGATTGATTATTTACCTCAGAAGTTGAGTCTATCTAGCTGTAGGTCCTGGCCAATGCTGCGAGTTGCCCCCAATCAACCTATGGGAGGAGGAATTATGCTTACAGAAAACTTGGAAATGCTTTATCCTCTCAATGCTTTATTCTCATATTTAATCTGTGGGAAGATTATCTTCTGCCAGGTTATGTGATATACATGCTTACAGGCATGACTAGTAATTTTTTCTCTGCTCTTTTTTAGCTTGCAAAAATTTCTTATCCTTTATTGATCATAAGCCTAAAAATGTGACATTAGGAAGCATTTTAGGAAGCTTCCTGAGTTTCCTGTGAACGTTATAATTTTCATTAAATAGGTGAACTGTAAGCAGTCCTGGGCAGAATGAATAGGATATGTTAGAGATAGACAAAACTATACTTTTATAGGATCCGATCAGAAGCATTTACTTGCTGAACTGAATTCTTTTTTATGACTAGTCGCTAATTAACCTCGTTGAATAAGATCTAGAATAGGGAGTAAGAATTGAACTAAATCCCTGGATTCATATCTTTCAACTCTAGATTTGAAATTACTTAAAACTTTCTTTCTACATAGAACTAACAATAAAATTCTGGAATAAAAATATGTAAAATGTTGGGAAAGACAAAAAATTAATCTCACTTTTAACATGGGAGAAGAAACATTCTTTTCTCCCCCAAAATGGGAATTGAACGTCTCCTGGCATTTGATGGTTCAATAGGAACTCTCAGAGGAGCTTGACTTGTCATTTGCTTGCTCAACAAAATGAATCAGTTTGAAAGCGGGTTACACTTTCCTTGGATAAGTAATGAGAAGTCAGTCTTTTGATAGTGTAAGTTCTATAAGGGGCAAAGATGTACTGGACATACAGAAGTTTTTCTGTTAGCTAGTATACATGTGTTTTGATTCCTGGAAACTTGAATATAATAATAGCTAATTTTATTAATGCATGTTTTAATAATCAGCAGGGACTATATTAAACATCTTGCATAAACCAGAATCTTGACTGGCTTTGATTATAATGTTATCTGTGTTGCTAAGTGTTATAGAATTAGTTATAGTTCTAATTTTTAACTGTTAATTTTTCAGAAATATTTTGCTAGTAATGATTACAACCATCCTGATTACAAATATGGGCTCAGAGAGCGGGGGCTTTATTTAGACCCAACAGTCCGTAGAGTAGATTTAAATACAGTGCCAATGAATGGCACTGAGTTCATCCTTAGATCAAAGATGGAAGAAGAAGCTATGGGCCGCAACAACAGTGCTGAGCACAAGGATGTTAATGATGATGAGGCCAATGATGACAACGATGGTGAGAATGAAGGTGTTATTGAAGATTTATTTGAACTCCTGAAAGATTGTGGCTTCAAGTTAAAGCCTGCTAAAGAATAAGTTCCATATTTTGCGTGAACTTTTTCTATTTCAGTTTTTCTTTGACTAATGAACTGTCTTAATGTGTTGTGAAATTTTTTTTACTTTTCTATCGAAATGAATAAAGTTATTCCATTAGAACTGTTAGCATTGTTATGGAATGAAATAAAATTTTGTTAATTTTGTATATGAGAAGTATGTGTTTACTAACACAGAGCTATATGTCAGAATAGCTGTTATCTCTGTCTTCATTCCTCGTTAAGTATTTTTGTGTTGAAATATAAAAATCCTTCTTTGGTCAAATGTCACTAGTATTTGGTAAACAGCATTCAAAGAGTTAGTTTTAAAATCTGGTGAAATTATTCTTTCTTTGCAAAAGGAAGCTTTAGATGCATCAGAGTACTTTTAAAAACATAAACTTATTGAAGAATAAATTGATGCTATTTTTGATGCTTATCTTTAAATCCCATGAGCTTATCTGTATTCTGTCCTCAGAATTTCAAGCAAATGACTGAAATCCACCCTGCTTTAAACGAGCTTGCCCCAATTTAATGAGCTTTTATTACATCAAGCAATGCACTAGTAAACCTTTTTAAGAAATGAGATTCTGGTAGCATTAGTTAAAATGAGAGGGATTCAAGAAGAAACAGCTCCACTGAAAGTGATGTCTCACCTCCCTGCATGAGATTATTTGAAACTTTGCTAAAAATGTTTTATGTAAGTTTGTGTCCTGTGTAGTGGGAGCATCAATCATAGTAAATTTCTGGTTTTGAAAAATAACAGGAAATTTTCAGTATGGTGACGTCTGTGGTTTTGATGTCTTGGAGGTCAGAAATAGAAGCCAATTTTATTGAAGAAGTACAAAAATTCCATGTTTGTGGGATCTACACAAGAAAGAATAAAGTCTGCTGTGATGAAATAGAAGAACCGGAAACTTGATACGGCAAGTCAAAAATTTATATGTATACTGTTGTTTTAATAGTATAACTATCAAAAGCATTTAAAAAGTGTTTATATACCAATTCAGTTTATGATCATAGAAATTTCAGAGTGAACAGTATTACATTTCAGTAATTTTGAGGTTTTGTGTACGAATTATTCGACACCAAATGTTTTCCAAATTGTTTATATTTCTTTCAGACATACCATGTAGAAATATTATAATTATTACATAGTGGAATTTTATTAAATTTAAAATGAATAATTTTTAAAGCTCTGTTTTTATGTTACAATGTTACTTTACTACTAATTACTTCACTTTCTCTTTATTGCCTAGTCAGGAATATATTGTAAACAACATTGAAGGTGAACTTATGGATTTATTATTATGCATGATGGAAAGCATTTGTATTTACATTCATAAATATGTATCTTATTCACTACATTAAACCCTTCATTGTTCAGTGTTTCACTGCACAGAACACTCAACTTCACTAACTTCTCAAGCTGTTAAATTCAATTATAAATGAATAAAAGTAGGTATACCATTTACTCTAAACTTTTCTTTTTAATCATAGATAGCACCACAACACTTGAAAATCTATGATCTTCAGCTGTGATCCATTATTTCAAACCCTTTTATTTACAAGATATTTTGTATATATTTTTTATACACAAAATAACAGCTTAAAAAATTTGCATTATACCATTGGTTCTAACTATTTATTATTTAACTTATTTATTGTACTCTATTTATTCTAAATTATTTTTTAATTTTTGTAAGGAAACATATGAAGAATCGTTGAATAAAATGAGGTGTCGTGGAATAACTAGAACACTGCGCCTCCAGCTGTTTTATTAAATAGCTGAATGCGATGACGAGAGGAAACATCACTTAAACAGGGAAAACTTATGTTTTTTTCTGTTTGGGGGGAATGAAGTCAAGCTATCAGAAGCGACGAGGGAAGATTGGATGTTTTTTAAAAATATGTATTCTATTAGCAAAGCCACACAAAACAGGTTTTACATGCGAACCCTGCAATTTTGGTTTGCGCTTTTACCAGAAGTGCTTCAAAAAATTTCAGGAAGCCAAAGATAGACTAATTGTAAATATTTTTGTACATAGGACTTGTATACATATATATGGGAAATGTAAATATTTTTCTCATTATTTCATAAAAAATTATATACAAAGAATTTTTTGTGGGGGGGATGTATAGAGTAGCAGGCTTCTCTGTGGTACATCCTTGGTTATACTAAATCTGTATGGAGAAAAGCCTTGATGGCGACACTTTGGGTCCTGTAAGGGTGTAGGCGACATTTTATTGTGCCAAGGGAAGAAAATATTTTGTACGGAAAAGAGGGATTTAGTAGTTTTTATTTTTGTTTGGTAATTGATAGCTAATTTTGTTCCGTTATCTAGCTAAATTAGTATTTAAAGTGAAGTAATGTGCACTTACGAAAAAAATGTCGGGCAGTTACTTTTGGATCCAATTTCGTATGTGTTTTAATCAACCACATTTCTGCTCATATGATCTACATAAGCATTAAATAACCAGCTACTCTTGACTTTTATTTCTAGATGTGTACTGTTTTATGTTTTCTGCTCTGAAAACTTAAATAATGAAAATCTGCTGTATGTCCATATACACACTGAAGCTGTGTGTATTAATTTATATGCTACTTAATGCTAAGAAGGGAAAAAGGGCCAAAAGTTTTGTTACTCATTGGGTAACACAATGTACTGACATTTGCAGAATCTTGATTGTGTTCGTGTCTCACTTTAGTAATTTCAGAGGCTCAAATTAACAACTGTAATGATTTTTGCAATCATTTACATGCCCTCTGGTCTTATAATACTATATGCTTATAATAGTCATAAGTAACATAATATAACATTAGTAAAAGCACTTACAGTCCATTTCATATAATACACGTTTTATAGAATCTTCATAAAATTCCATTATTCACTGATGAAAATCTGTCATACATTATCTAACAAATACAATATCAGAAGTTAGAGGAAAAATTATCTTATTTCTTGTCAGATTTTACCTCTATCCTTGAAATCGAATACAGTAAGTTTAAAATGAAAACAAAATTAAGCAACTGTATATTTAAAGAGATAAATAAAATATTTATACAGGTCTAAAAAGTATCTTGGTGACTTAATTTTCCACGAGTCCCTGTGAGCATATTTTTTCGTTTTTATTTGAAACATACCCTTGTATCTTATTCCATGAATATACAATGTTCTAAACACTCTGTGCTTTTTATGGCTAGACATCAATATATTATAATAACACAAACATAACATATAATAAATTAAAAAAAAATATAGCAAGCCTTTTCATGTTGAATATTTCTGTTGAAGACTGGTATTTCTGAGGACAAAACAAAGCATATCACTTTTCTAAAATGACTACTTTCTCAGGAGAAACAGGTCATATTGAACCAAAGATCATTGTGTTGGAGAGTGTTCAGTGTACTTATATTTAAATCATTCTAAGCAAAAATAAATATGCAAACAATTTTCATAAAATAAATGTACAGAGGAAATGGTTAAAGATACCATACTGGGTGTATGAAAAATTGCAGTGAAGCACTTTTTATTAATGATAGTGTAAACGTTCACAATATAAATTATACCATTTAAGTAGAATAACAAAACTCATGTAATTTTTGTGGAATTTAACTTATTTTTTTCATTAAATGGCAGATGTATTATGCTATCCCTAAAAAATTAAGAATAAATACTATTCAACTTTAGAATGCTGTTTCAAATAAAAAAAAAGCAAGCATGTGTTATAAACAACTATTATTTACCACACAAAAAATAATTTCAGAATTTAATTTCATTTTAATAGTATTACCAAAACTTACATAGGTATCGAACAACAAAAACAGTTTATTACAATTTTCTGAAGCATTTAAATCTTTCTAAAAAAAAACTGCAAAGATGATTACAAATAAAGTGCATAGGGGGCAATTTCTGATGCATCTCAGCCATTTAATCCTATGAGACTCAACTGGAAAATTTTAACTGACAAAAATTACTTAAAAAGTAGTTATTTCAAGAATGCCACAATACAGTTACAAATAGGTAAGGATAAATTCATATTTTATGAGATCATAATATGAGTGTGCTACGAATAATTAATTTATTTTGCTGTAAAATAACAAGAATATGCTGATTTGAAGAAATGTATTTTACAGTTTAAAGCTTATTAATCATGTTCCACGTTTATTCAAATATTTAAAAAAATTTCAGTACTTTATATCTGTTAAGTAATTATCCAGGCAGAAATAATTCTGTAACATCTTGTGTTGCAAAACTGCGTATATCGCGCAACAAAATTACTGAATTTTAATATAACTTAGTACTTATGGAAATTATATTTGTAAAATATTCACATGATTGGAAATTGCCTGAGAGAGAAAAAACTACACCTTACATGACCAGTTACTTATTTACAAACATATATATGTATATAAAAAAATTGCCAAGATGAGACGGCAAATATTTTGCATCTTCGCAGCGTTGTAAAGACGGCGTAAAAATTACGATGATCTCATTGCAACTTTTCAAACCATTTTGCAACGTCTTTGCTACGTCGTGTTCTACTTCGGGTAGGCATTAAGAGTTTAGTACAGTTCATATCTAAATAAATGAATTAGTAACATTTATGAGAAATTTTACGCGACAAGTACTAAGTAGAAAGAATAAATTAGGCGTACTTAGAAATGTTAGCAATTGTTTGTTGTTCCTAATGCTCATTTGTCTGACCCAGCCTACGAAAATTCTCATGGCAAGGAGCGCACGTTTACGCCTGCCATTGGCAAGCCTTGTGACAGTGCGATTTAGCTCAGTTCCGCCCCTGAATTTTGGTTGCAGATAACTTTTAATTTATGATTATATTTGCCATTTGTATTTTGCAACACGTTTTTTATTTCTTTCTCTTGGCAACGTTTTTCAGTTGTCACTGTTTTACTTTATCGTGCTTACCATGTAAAATTTACTGTGCTTATAATGATTTTGTATTTTCCATATATATTAATCCAGATGAATCTCTGCTTATTTATTTGTCTCCATTCCTAACGTTAGACTTCATTAGGTTATGGGCTTAGGATGCTATAAGTGCGCGGGAAAAATTTAGAATCAAAGTGGAGATAAACATTAGCGGCAGTCCTTAAGCCTTACGTGAGCCGACAAATAAGTCACAAAAATGGAAGCTGCAAAAATATCGGTTAAGCCATTATGCGGAAAAAGTGATTGGCATACTTGGAAATATCGAATTAAGTTTCTATTAACTTATCACGAAAACACTTTAGAAGTCATGGAGGGAAAATTGGGGAAGACAGTGGAGCCTGATCATGCGGCCGCGGAAGAGATTCAGAGAGGACATGAAAGTTTTTAATAAAGCCAATAATTGCGCTATGATGGTTCTTATGAACTCCATGACTGAAGCTACTTTACAAAAGGTAATGAGATTTACCAGCGCAAGAGACATTTGTCTGGAATTTCACAACGTATTCGAAGATTCGTCCGATAACCAACTTTATAACATATGTTTACAGTTCTTCAAATTCAGTTGGTCAAATGGTGATATGGCAGCTCATTTATCAAAATTGAAAAATCTATGGAATGAACTGAACAGTGGACTTGAAAATAAGGAAGAAAACAGACTGCCAGGAATGCTGTTGATTTATAAAATATTGGATACCCTTCCTCCCAATTATCGTACTTTCAAATCGAGTTAGTTACTTCTTAGTGATGAAAAGAGAACTTTAGAGGAATTAACCACACAATTGTGCCCACACCCATGAGAAAGAATTAAGGAAAAATCCAAATTTTTTAGAAACTTTAGATCAGGAAGCATTGATAGCAAATTCGGAATTTGAACGGAAATAATCTATTAACAAGAAAAACGATGGCAAATGTAATTATTGCCACCAGAGAGGACATTGGGTCAGAACTTGCAAGAAATGAATAGCTGATGGAAAACCACCAAAACCTAGTCCACATACAGGACCAAACAAGGGAAGTAAGAACAGTGTTGCTGCAAATATGACACTTCTACCTGTAGATGAGGCAATACTTTCTTCAGAAACAAATTCTGATGATTGGTTTATTGATAAAGGGGCCTTAAAGCATGTCGTCAGTAACAGTCACTACTTTATAGACTTTAAAAGATTTAAGCTTCCTCATAGCATCACTGTAGCAAATGGAGAGTCATTACCAGCAATTGGAAAGGCATTATCAAGATAATGACCATTGTAAATGGGATGAAACAAATCAAAAGTCTTGAAAAATGTCTAGTATGTTCCAGAAGTAAGTAAAAATCTATTTTCCGTGTTTGCACCTCAAGCTAGAAACCAAAACAGTGTGTTTGTATCAACATTTAAGGATTGTTATTTAAAAGTAGATGGTGAAATAGTTCTGCATGGAGCAAGAAATGCTGGTGGGAGTCTCTCCAAAGCTTTGATGAAGACCTTAGTTCCTGAAACTCGCATTGACGTAAACATGACTGAGAATAAGGAATCAACTCTCCAAGTTTATCATGAACGATGGGGTTACCAAGGTAAAAAGCATGCAAAGGCCATTGTTGAGAAAGAGTTGAATATTAAGTCTGATATGAAATAATGTGAAGCTTGTGTATATAGAAAATCCCACCGTTTAAAGCTTGGAACCAGGAAAGAGGTTACAAAAGCTGGAAAATTTTTCTCGACAGATGTTTGCGGCGTATTTAATCAGTCATTTAGGAAATACCATTACTTTGCAACCTTCAAAGACGTCTACACCAAATTTCGATAGTTTTCTTTCTTAAGCACAAATCAGAAGTAAAAGATGCGCTTCAAAATTTCATAGCTCACGCTAAGAGTTTAGGGCATAAGGTTAAAGAAATACTCAGTGACATTGGTGGAGAATTTGACAACCAAGTCTTTCGAAAGATCTTGCACAAGCATGGAATCTCCCAGAGGCTCACGACTCTATGTACACCAGAACAAAATAGCAGTTCTGAACGAGAGAACAGAACAGTTCTAGAAATGGCCAGAGCTCTCAAATACTCGAATGAAGAAGTCGACTTTCCAGCTTCGCTATGGGCAGAGTTCGTCAGTACTTCAGTTTATATACTGAATAGGACAGGCAAGTCTTCAGTTCCTAATTTAAGTCCTTATGAATTATAGATGGGGAAGAAACCCAGAATAAAACACATACGCATCATTGGATCAACTTGCTATGCTCATGTCCCAGTTCAGAAAAGGCGAAAGATGGACAAAAAGGCAACTAAAGGCTATCTCCTTGGCTATGATGGAGATGAAAGGTACTGCATTTACATCAAAGAAACCAGTACAGCAGTCCGTTCTCGAGATGTCATATTTGAAAAGAAACCTTCCATGACAGGAAACATAACATTGCCCCTGCAGCAAGTTTCTGAAAGGAACTCATCTCAGGATAATGAAGTTGAAAACAAAGTAATATACGAAGGCTCCCAACAGGAAGAGAAGGAAGTGAAGGATATACTAGAAAAGGAGACTCGACCCAGGAGACAAGTTTCAGCACCTAAGTGGATAAAGGATTATATCATGGAACATTCAGAGATTTACGAAGAAAATCCTCCAGAAATAAATGGAATTACGAATTACAAGTGGAATGCAGTCCACGAAACTTTTAAACACTACTTTTAAATCCACGAAACAGAAATATGCAGGCTCAGCACCCATGATAGCTTTCCAGAATGATCCTGAAACATTAGAAAAGGCATTAACTAGTCCAGATGCAGGAAAATGGAAGTTAACCGTGGAAGAAGAGTTGTAAAACTTAAAACGAAATGAAACTTGGGACATAGTGTCTAGGCCAGAAAAAAGGAAAGTCGTGAAATGCAAGTGGGTCTTCAAGAAAAAAACTTAACAAAGGTGGACAAGTGGAAAGATATAAAGCTCGTTTAGTTGCTAGTGGCTACACCCAAGTCGAAGGAATTGACTACAAAGAGACTTTTTCTCCTGTAATAAAAACAAAATCAATTAGAACTTTATTAGCATTATCAGTTGAGCAAGACTGGCAGGTTCATTAACTGGATATTACTGCAGCCTATTTAAATGGAAAATTGAGTGAGACAATTTTCATGGAACAGACGCGAGTGAGCCTGCACGAGAAAACACATAGAGAAGTTTGCTTGCTAAAGAGAGGTTTTTATGGACTTCGTCAGTCTGGGAGAGAGTGGAATATCTGCCTCGATAAATTTCTGAAATCAACGAACCTAAGAAGATCCATAGCACATCCTTGTGTTTACTTCAATAAAGAAATGGAGTTAATCGTAGGTGTATATGTCGATGATCTCCTTGTAATGTCCAGCAAAGATTTCATCATTCAGGAATTTAAGGGCAATATTGCGGCCACATTTAAAATAAAGGACTTAAGAGAAATACATCATCTCCTTTCAATTAGGATAAGCAGAAACGAAGATAGCTGTGGGACTCTTGACCGAAGTGCCTCCCCTCCGGGGGTCGACGTAGAGAACTCTGCGAAGCTACTGGCTAGGATCTGTACCTAGGCAGTCTCGGCCACGGGGATATACAAATTATGAACATAGTGGTTTTGGGAGCTCCGGAAAGGTCATTTATTGGCCGGCCCGGGGTTCGGCATGTCTTAGAGCAGGGTGGTACTGGTAGCCCAGGGGTAACTCCCCGGGTTTGCTGGGTAATGTCCCCCTGCGACGGGCTCGCCCGAGCGACTGGTGGGTAGCAAATTGACGACCAGTGACGCCCCAAATTGGGTGCGTTGCGCCGACTCCTCAAGGTTCCGGGAAAGAGGTTGAACCTCTGCCTCGGTTCTGCGGGGGGAAGGACCTGTCATACCATTAAGTTCGGCGAAACAGGGAAGCCAAATTGCTGTTGTTGACCAAAGTGTCTATGCTAGTAAGCTCTTGGAAACAACTAATATGTAAGATGCTAAAGAAGCATCATCACCATTAGATCCAGGTATGAAATATGCAACAGCCACTAAGGATAACATGTTGAGTGCTGAAGGAGCATTAAAATATAGGCAGGCTGTTGGAGGGCTCTTGTACCTAGCAGGAGGAACGAGGCCAGATTTAGCTTTTGCTACTACTTACATGAGCCAATTCAATAATTGCCCAAGCAAGGAACATTGGACTGGCGTACAACATATCGTTCATTACCTAAAGCAGACCAAGGAATTAAAGCTGACTTTCCAAAAGACTGGAAAGGATTTGGAAGTGTTCTTTCCAGCTTCGCTATGGGCAGAGTTCGTCAGTACTTCAGTTTATATACTGAATAGGACAGGCAAGTCTTCAGTTCCTAATTTAAGTCCTTATGAATTATAGATGGGAAGAAACCCAGAATAAAACACATACGCATCATTGGATCAACTTGCTATGCTCATGTCCCAGTTCAGAAAAGGTGAAAGATGGACAAAAAGGCAACTAAAGGCTATCTCCTTGGCTATGATGGAGATGAAAGGTACTGCATTTACAGCAAAGAAACCGTACAGCAATCCGTTCTCGAGATGTCATATTTGAAAAGAAACCTTCCATGACAGGAAACATAACATTGCCCCTGCAGCAAGTTTCTGAAAGGAACTCATCTCAGAATGATGAAGTTGAAAACAAAGTAATATACGAAGGCTCCCAACAGGAAGAGAAGGAAGTGAAGGATATACTAGAAAAGGAGACTCGACCCAGGAGACTGCGATTCTGATTGGGTTAGTGATAAGCTTGATAGACGGATCATTTAGTGGCTATGTGGTATTACTAGCAGGTGGAGCTGTTTCATGGAGCAGTAAGCGACAACAGACGATTGCATTGTCAACAGTTGAAGCTGAGTACCTCTTAATGTGCCACTCAGTCAAGGAAGTACTGTGGTTTCAAAATTTTTTATGGGAAATTGTGGGAGAAAATTTTTTAAACTTTCCACGAAGCTTATTTGTTGATAATCAGGGTGCCATTTCTGTAGCTAAAAACCATGTCACTTCAGAGCGTAACAAACATATTGAACTCGGACATTTTTTTATGAGGGAGAAAGCTGAAGAGAAGTTGTTGAACTTTACCTATGTGCCTTCTAGTTCAAATGCAGCAGATATGTTGACAAAGAGTGTGCAAAAGAAAGCCTTAGTCAATCAAGGTTCAATGTAGGACTGAGGGAAATTTTAATCAAGGGGGAGAGTTGCAGATAACTTTTAATTTGTGATTATATTTCTCATTTGTATTTTGCAACACACTTTTTATTTCTTTCTCTTGGCAACGTTTTTCAGTTGTTGTCACTGTTTTACTTTACCGTGCTTACCATGTAAAATTTACTGTGCTTATAATGATTTTGTATTTTTAATATATGTTAATCCAGATGAATCTCTACTTGTTTATTTGTCTCCATTCCTAATTTTGATGGAGAGCACCCCGGGGGGGGACGTGTCCGAGGGTCTGTCACCCCTCTTCGCCTACCACAACCTCTCGTGAGGACTTTCGCCTCATATTTAGAGTGCCCCCATGTCGTACGGACACTATGCATTTACAAACGTCCATGCTTTCTCTGGGATCCGAACCCTTCGGCACGGGCCGAAGGGTTCGAAGTCTATGCAAGTCTACCAAGTGTTAGCCGCGCAAACGGTACAGTGGTTAGCATGTTAACATGCTAACCACTGTACCGTTTGCGCGGCTAACACTTGGTAGACTTGTTTTCAAAATAAAATACCTTAGTGGATTCATGGTAAACATACTACAGAAGTGGTTAGCAGTTAACATGCTAACCACTGTACCGTTTGCGCGGCTAACACTTGGTAGACTTGTTTTCAAAATAAAATACCTTAGTGGATTCATGGTAAACATACTACAGAATTTCATTGAGAGCCTTTTTGTTTTACATAATATGCATATTTAAATTTTATGACTGTAATACTGATGACAATTACTGTTTTGCTTTGAAACGAATTGTTACATTTATAGTACTGCTTAAAATAACTTTCAACAGATTAACAAGTTTACAATTAACAAAATTCAACTGTTATTTTGTGCTGACTTTAACTGACATCTTTCATTTCATTGTCGTAATCTGTAGCCAAGTAAATAACGTCAAATTTGCAACAAGCGTAGCCAATTCCAGCTCATTTGCTGCAGACCAATGCCTAAATTATGAAGGTAAGAGTCAGTGGGGAAGCGTTCCTTTTTTCCCGAACAGATGGCAGCACTATCCGGAACATGATTTCTTTCGCCATCGTAAAGTGCATTCTGAGTTGGAGAACGTTCTGTTTTTGGTCAGTGCTATGAGACAAGCATGTGATCTAGTTTCTGTAATAACAAAAGCAATAGTTAATAATTAAAATTATATAGTTGTTAGGGAATTGTGCTTTATGGTGTTAGCATGTTTTCTTCTTTACACAAGAACCTCACGCAACCGATCTGATTATACAAATATATGGAACTGCAAACAACCGCCATTTCCACAACTGATGACCCTGCGAAAATTATAATAACAACGTCCTAATCAAAATTATCTACTCAGCATTATACATCATCATGTTCTCAACGGATGTTTTTTCTTCATATAGTGAAAGTTTATTAGAAGTTGTTGTTACTTATGCTTACTTGTCTGACAGCTCAGGAAATTCCTCGTGGCAAGGAGCGCAGGATACGCCTGTCGCACCTTACAGGTGACAGTGCAATTTAGCTCCGTTCTGCTCTCAATTTTGAAGGAGAGCACTCCGGGGGGGGGAGACGGCTAACCACTATACCGATTGTGGGGGGCTTTATTAGAAGTATTCTTGTCGAGCGCCACATTGCTCTTACTTCCGTTTTGTATCTCGATCCAAACCGAAACTGTCTCGCATCAGTGACTTACAACTTACACCATGAATAGCTACTCGGAGTATTTAGTGTTACGTTCTCCGCTACCTACGAAATGGGTGAGAAATTTCTATTTTTAATCCCTGTGGACTGTAAATAATATTCGTAATCGAATTTTAATTACGTGTCTAACTGAGCTATTTTTTTGAGTTTCAAATAGCCACTTTTCTTATATTATTTTTATTTTATGCAAGTCATTTATATTTCTAAGAACAATTATTACACCATTTTGCTTTTTCACTTGTTACGTTTTGTCACTACTAGTGAAATTCTGAGTATGGTATGTGTGACATTTATGTAAGCTATAATTTCACTTTCATATTTTATTCTTGTGTCATTTTCTCATTACTGGAATTTTCTGTGTTACAGGTTGAAACAATTTTGTCACCATGTCTCTCTCGCTAGACGGTACACCCAAACAAATTTTACGTGTGGCGGTAAAACCACCACCGTTTTGGAAGAACAATCCGGCGCTATTGTTTATCCAGCTTGGATCACAGTTTGCGCTTGCTGATATTAAGGAGGCTCTCACAAAATATAATTGCGTAGAAGCAGCAATCGACTCTGCAGCGCTTAACTCTGTGTCCAATGTAATATACTCACGTTTGTGAAAATTGCAACACCGTGAAGGACTTACGCGAGTGAGCTGAAATTTTCAGGAAATGCAAAGTAGCGCATGATATGCAAATGATTAGAATTGCAAATCCGTAGCGCATGCGTATGCTGAGCAGCGCCCTCTGAACGGCTGATGGATCCGAATAAATAGACGGCTGTAGCGAGGCGTGTATGGTTATCGGTGGTTATCTGCTAGTGGTAAACGTTAACTCAATCTGTACTTATGCCTCGTCGACGAAAGAGAGCGAGATTTGAACAACTTACAGAGTTTGAACGAGGGAGAATCATCGGCCTTCGTGAAGCTGGATTGTCGTATCGTGCAGTAGCCTCTCGTGTGCAGCGTAACAGCAGCACAGTGATGCGCGTTTGGAAGCAGTGGACGGACGAGTGTCGGACAACTCGGAAATCCGGGAGTGGACCCCGAAATGTGACGTCAGCTCGCGATGATAGACACCTGGTCCGCATGGCGCGGACGGACCGTACAGCTTCCTCTAGACAATTGGCAGCACTGTGGTCAATAGCTACAGGTGTTTCATTGTGTGCTTCATCAATTCGTAGACGTCTGCTGCAGTGTGGACTGCGCGCACGGACTCCTTTATACAGGATCCCCCTAACGCACGACCATCGCCGCCTGCGGCTACAATGGGCCAATCAGCATAGAGACTGGCGTGCTGATTGGCAGCATGTCGTGTTTTCTGACGAATCCCGCTTTAATTTGTGGTACCATGATGGCCGCATTCGTGTCAGACGCTATGCCGGTGAACGCCACCTTCCGGAGTGCATTATCGAACGCCACAGTGGACGAACACCCGGAGTTATGGTCTGGGGCGCCATAGCATATCATAGACGATCTCAATTGCTACGAATTGTGGGCAATCTGAACAGCAACCGGTATATCCGTGAAGTTCTACAGCCCGAAGCTGTTCCCTTCCTTCAAAGCTTGCCAGGCGCTGTATTTCAACAGGACAATGCCCGCCCTCATACTGCTCGGATTGTTAAATCCTTCTTTGCAGCGCAGCAGGTACAGCTTCTTCCTTGGCCTGCGTGTTCCCCGGATATGTCGCCAATTGAACATGTGTGGGATGTCATTGGTCGGCGTCTTGCTCGTGATCCTCGTCCTGTTGCGTCTGCAGACGAACTTTGGGTACGCGTACAAACGATATGGAATGCTCTTCCTCAGTCAGACATTCAAACTTTGTTTGACTCCATGCCACGTCGTGTAGCAGCACTTATTGCGGCGCGTGGTGGCCACACAAAATACTGATTCTGATCTCTTGTTCTTGTTTGTTTGCTTTGAACATTTAATCATTTATTTGTACCACTACCACTCAACTGTGTATTAAATTGCATTCAATTATGACGATTCCTTCTTGGTGTTGCAATTTTCACAAACGTGAGTGTAGTAAGTCCCCCGGATACAAATAAATACGATAACCTATTTTCCGTGCTTGTAACTTTGTCGTTTGGCTGACGGAGCTTTTTCCTGTTGCATTTTTGTTATTGTGGATTTACTATGTTAATATGTTAGATGTAAAATCTGGCAACATGAAAATAATGTAAAAGTTTAGTTTTTGTCAATTGGCATAGTCTACCATTCGATTTCTTTTTTTATAAAATGTATTTGCTGTGAGAACTGTTTCTTTTCTTTTTGAGAATAAGTAATTAAACCTTTGACATACAATGATGTCCGCGAGACGTCATTAATTTCATGTGCGATTATAGACTTTGAAGTCTCCGAGACGTCAAGAACTGTCTTCGGCGAACGTAACGCAGTATATTATTATTGTTATATAGCAGTGTAAATTTGAAAATAAAACGTTCTGTTTTTAATCTTGCAGATGAGTGTCCAAATTAAATGGTATTGTTCGGACGCGTATTTTGTTTGTATGTCAAGGGGTTGAACGGTATCGCTAATAAACGCATCTCTCGTTTCTTATTACGCTGCCTATTCACAATCTAAAAAAACGCCTCGTTGAAATCCATTCTGAGAGTGACTCTGCTAAAATTAAAAAATTATTTCAGGGACATGATATTGACGACCAACGGCCCTCTCAACTCCTCACACGTATGTCTGCGCTAGCTGGAGACAACGTGGGAGATTCCTTATTAAAGCCACTGTGGGTTAATAGACTCCCAACTAATACACAAACAATTTTCGCGGCTCTAAAGGAAAACCATGCAAATCTCGCAGATACAAGAGCTATCCACGTCCTCAACCTTAAACAATGTTAGTACATTTTATCCCAGTGGTACTTCGTTGGAAGAAAATGTAGCCGATGTTACCAAAAAGTTAATGACTTAAAGGCATCGGTTAAGAGGCATTATAATCGTTCTCGGAGTCGCAACAGGAAATTTTGCAGACGCAGCCCTTCACGAAAAAACAATCGGAAAACTAGAGCCGAAAACCCCCTTGCAGGTATAAACTACCGGAAAACTAGAACGGCCACTTGAGCGATCGCCTTATTAACCGCATCCTCTTGCCGACCCCACATCCAAGTTGCAGTTTCTTATAGATACTACGCCGACATTTCAGTCCTCCCTAAACGATACGCGCAGCACTCAATAAAGTCAGGTAAACTTCTTTTCTGTGCACAAAACGGTAGCCAAATGTCGACCTTTGGTAGCAAGCGCCTTACCTCGATTTTCGGCTCTTTTCACTTGGGATTTTGTAGTGGCAGATGGGAAACAACCAATCATCGGAATCGACTTTATAAAGCACTTCGATTTGCTAACTGATACCCGGAACTATTGCCTAGTCCACAAAAAGACCCAGTTGACCTCTAGTGGTACAATTTCTGATTATAACCGAATACCATCTAAATTAGCTAACCTTCTTCAGGACTCCAAATTCTCACAGATTCTCTCTCAGTATCCGCAGCTGACGAATCTTTCGCAACCCAATCAAGACCATCAAAACCCCTGTAGTTTATCATTTTATTGAGACTAAAGGACCACCAGTCTTTGCCAAGCCGCGACGTCTGTCCGCCGTTATGCTCCAAGCCGAGCGCAAGAATTCGAATTCCTCATCTCTCTGGTTGTTTTTCGACCATCCAAAAGTGTATGGGTCAGCTCTGTCCATATGGTCAAAAATGGTGTGTGGCACCCTTGTAGTGATTACCGTCGCCTCAATTCAGTCATTGTGCTCGAGTGCATCCTGATGATATGGAAAAGAAACAGCAATAACTACTCCTTTTCTCCTATTCGAATTTGTCCGTATGCCCTTAGGCTTACGCAACGCTGGGTAAACCTTCCAGCTGCAGACACTCAGGCTTCCTTACACGAGTTTCTCAAGGATTCTAAGAAAAATAATAAGCGCCCAGTCCCTTGGACTGAGGAGACTTCCGTACTTTTGAAAAATGCAATGCTGATCTCGCGGAAGTCACAACCCTCGGCTTACACGCATTTGGCCAGAAATTGTCCCTGATGGTCGATGTATCTGACATCTCCATCGCAGCCATTTTAAATGGTGTCAGCGACAAAGATGACCTTTTTTCAAGAATATTTTCCCCGGTGGAGCAGCGATGACCGCGAATTACTTGCCGTATACTGTGCCTTCAAATATTTCGGCATATGCTAGTAGGTACAAATTTACTGCTTTTACGGACCACCGTCCATTCATTTTTTCTTTTACCAAAATATTTGACTGTAGTTCACCCGGACAATTACGTCAACTTAACTACATAGCTCAGTCCTCGACAGACATACAGCATGTTGCCGGGCCAGATAATGTTGACGCAATAACTTCGTGCTGCATCCAAGGAATCGACGCCGAAAGTCCCGTTGATTTTTCAGCTATTGCAGTCAACCAAACAATAGACGACGAACTCAAGTCTCTACTCAGTAATCCTAATTGTTCATGGAAGTTACAACCACTAAAACTCACCCTTGATTTGTAAATAATCTGTGACACGAGTGATAAGCGGATCAGACCTTATGTTGCGCTTAAATCTGGTAGACACATCTTCAACTCGCTGCACAACCTCTCACACCCAGGCGTCCGTGCTGCTAAAAACTGTTCTTGCACGTTTCATTTGGCCATCAATTTCCAAGGATGTTACCTTGTGGTCTTGTGCCTGTATCTAGTGCCAGCGATCAAAGATATCCCGACATACTAAGAGTCCACTTCAGACTTTTCCGTCCCCAACACAACGGTTCGACCATATACATGCCAACTTGGTTGGCCGTCTTCCGCCTTCCAGTGGTGCAACTTACCTGCTTAGTTGCATTGATTGGTTTACACGTTGGCTGGAAGCCCTTCCTTTGCCTGACGTTTCTGCCTAGACTGTTGCCCATGCATTTATCGAATGCTGAATTTCCCGTTTCGGGGTACTTTCCATCATCACCCCGGACCAAGGACAGCAGTTCGAGTCAGCGCTTCTTCTTTCATTGAAGTCTCTACTTGGAACAAAGCACACCCGCTCGTCTTCGTATCATCCTGACAGTAATGGACTTGTCGAGCGCTTCCATCGCTCCCTTAAGCACTCCCTAAAGTGCCACTGGACGGAATACTTGCCTCTAGTTCTTCCTCAACTTGGATCTGCCTTTAAGTCCGATCTTCAATGCACGGTGACAAAACTGGTGTATGGCTCACCTCTTATTCTTCCTGCCGATTTCTTAGATCTTGTGGCAACCAACGAAGTTGAATTATCAGAATTTCTCAGCCAAATACGTGAAAGGATGAAAAGGTTATCACCTAAACCATCACCAGCACATCACGTAACAACATCATTCGTCCATCCGGAACTTCAAATCTGCACCCATGTCTTCCTTCGTCGAGATAGCCTCCGAAAGTCACTCCAAGCGCCTTACGACGGCCTTTATCAAGTGCTTTCTCGAACAGCAAAGCATTTCAGCATCTCCATCCGCACCAGGGCGTCTACAATTAGGGTTGATCGCCTTAAACCTGCATTCCTCTTGGCTGATGATGACTGCCTTTGTCCATTCGGAGCTGTTTCTCCAGCCGTCGCCCCTCCAGTTTCAAATTCATGACCCAATCTACGCCTTCTTCTGACTCTAAGCCTTCTGAAAAGATCAAGCAATGTTACAGCACAACAGTCACCCTCTCCGGACGGAGGGTATCTCTAATTCGTCGTATCTTTGGTACTTGGAAGGGTAGTACTGTGGGGAATCATTCCCCTCTTCCCCAACAGATGGCAGTACTATCCGGAACATGATTTTCGCCATCGCAAAGTGCATGCTGGGATTTAGAGAACATTCCTTTTTTTGACAATGTTATGAGGGAGGCATGTGATCTAGGTTCTGTAATAACGAAAGCGATAGTTAATAATTAAAATTATGTTAGTGAATTGCGCTTTATGGTGTTAACATCTTTTCTTCTTTACACAACAGCCTCACGCAACCGATCTAATTATAAAAATATCTGGAACTGCACACAACCGCTGTTTCCACACGTCGAATCGAAAGTATAATTCCCGCAGCGATTCACCACGAACAGTAATTGCGCTACCTGTCTCCAAATGTAATAACCGCATCTAATTCTGTATGAAATGTTCAATGATAAGTTTGCCTTAAAAAATACCCGATGTAGTTTTAAAATGAACTTATATAAAATAAATCAATCTAAAAAAATCTAATATGTAATAAGCAGCATTTAAGCTGCGTCAAAAGATAAAATGTTCTATTTCACAATGTTGCCATTTATTGTTTTCTAAATCATTGCGATTTTACTATGTTTGACGTTGTCACTCAAAGGGAGAGAAAAGTGTTTTTCAAACCGAAATATATATCAGTTACATCTTTAGCGGTTTTGTCCAGTTTAGTGGTAAAGCAGTAAATGAGGCTATATCGGGAAAAAATCGATTACGAGTAAACTCTTTCAGTGCGGAAACAAACACTTCTCTTATTAATTTAACGAAATATTTGAACATTCCCTGCGCTGAACAATTAACTCACCACTGTGTTATTTTTGATTTTATGAATTTCCCAACAAATGAGGAAGACCAGAAAAACTGGCAAAATGCTTGCAGTTGATCTAAAGCTGCCAAGCAAAACTCTGGAGATATAAGTGTATCCAGATAAGTTCTGTCCTTCTGATTCTGATTTCTACTGATTACAACATTCCCTGCGCTGAACAATTAACTCACCACTGTGTTATTTTTGATTTTATGAATTTTCCAACAAATGAGGAAGACCAGAAAAACTGGAAAAATGCTTGCAGTTGATCTAAAGCTGCCAAGCAAAACTCTGGAGATATAAGTGTATCCAGATAAGTTCTGTCCTTCTGATTCTGATTTCTACTGATTACGACAAACTGCCAGCAGTTGTAAAGAAGTACTGTATTATATTTACGAAAAAAAAAGTTTCGAAGATATTTTTCTAAATGTGTCAGTTATGCTGAAAATCTGTTTGTGCATGCCTGCTAAATTTGTCTGTTGCCTCAGCTCAGAATAGCTTTTCATAGCTAAAGATAATAAATTATTTACAATTTTCAGTGAAAGAAAGACTATTCAGAGATCTTTTTCTAATAACAGAAAAATGACATCGTATATTCACTGGTCATTAACAAGTAAATTTAGTCGTTTGGTGATCGAAAGCAAGAAGTATGGAAATTTAAGTAAGGAAAATAGAAAAAGAAAATTCCAGACTGAAAGAAATCGGAAAATAAACGAAAATATGTGATTCTATGTAACAGAACTGTGAGGACAAAAAGACAACGTTTATGAAAAACCATAAAACATAATTTGAAATAGTGTTAGACTGCGCACTTTTAAGTTCATTTTTACAGCATAGTTTTGTAAAGTCTCGAAAAAACTAAAAGAAATATGGTGTAAAATATATTACATTGGGACATGTTTATTTCTTTCCGCATTTTAAAATACTACTTGTTTAATTGTTAAAGGTATTGTAACTTTGAATTTGGTGAAAAGATGTTAGGTTTCTCAGCTTTGCTTTACTTAAGTTTTGTGTAATTAATATCATTCAAGGGTTGTATTACAGTTTTCTACAACGTTTGTATTCTATTTGTCTATAGAAAATTATATGAAAATTGTTAATATATAAAATATATTATTTAAGGGCTTACAAATTTTGTCTTCAAAATATACAATAATTATTGCTAATAAATTATGTAATAATCTGAATCTGCTAAAGAAAATAGAATTTTAAGGGGGGATCCCCATTAGGAGACTCTCATGTGCCATCCAACTTGCGTGCGTTTTACCCGAAATTGCTTAAACCAGCCCTATATGTACAGCTGGTCTAAAAATAATGTGTACAAAATGTAATAAACATAATATTAATTCTATTGATTTTCTGCACTTTTTAAGTATTATTATTACTATAGAATAACTGAGATTTAAAGAACAATATTTGGCGAAAAATCTGCTGTGTCTTAAACGTAATTATCAAGCAAATCACTAGATGGCACCACCTCAGATTTATATAGAAAGAATTCGAGGTTTTCTAGCGAACGTTGCCGTCAGTCACTATTCTCGATGTGTTTCGTAATAACTAAAATTTCGATTCTTGAATTTTTTCGACAGGAATTTGAAATGATTAATAAAAATTTCCTTGAGCAGCTTTCAAAAGAAAAGGCACTTGATTATTGAATACCGCGGTTTGAAACGAACAGCATCACTAGCGATATTATTTTCAGTAAATGGTATTCTTTGGAGATTTGCGACAATTAGGAAAACTTGCAAACGAACCACGTTGCATAGGGATATCAAGTGACTTTTAAATGTGACCTAGTTGCGTAAAATATCTGTAGGTAGGAGTCAGTTTTTCCTATCATAAAATATGTATAAAAATATTTTCTGTGTTTGATGTTTCGCGTTATTAACACGCATACTGTTTGTAATATTTTGTGTTATAGGAGACAATTCTGAAGTAAGCGTGAACTGACATACGGCGCAGATTTAGTTATCGCGAAATACAGCATAGTACTATAAATATATACATTTTTTAAATTCCTCATTGTTTTATTATTTATTGATATTTTTGCCCTTTTGCAAGTTTTATAGCAAAAATAAAGTACTTAATATATATAACGGAGGGAATGAGTGTTAATAACAATCATCAGTAAAGCTTTTGATCAGCAGTTTACTGTTACATAGTAGGACCTCGCAAACTCGACTCTCGATTACTGGACATTCCGTAAAACTCGAAAATCGTATTTTTAATAGCTATATATTTTCTGCTGGTCAAGCAGAACGTTGTTGCCTGATTATTGTATTCATTTGTTGTGCTTTTATTCATTTTACTTGTCTGCTGTTATAAGCTGTTATAACATGTTATTCTTGTTTGTGTTATTATTTGTATTTTATTATTTGGATCGAGCCTGTAGTTTTTCGTGCTCTGGTTCTTTCCTTGCTTTCAAACAATAGCTATGCTTCCGCCTGCCAATCACGTTTACCATTTGACCCATCTCATCGCTCCCACTTCTCCATCGGTGCTTTTTATACAAGCTTCGACATCGACGGACATGCTTCATTTCGTATAGCCGTATTATGAACCCTAGAAGGACTTGCTACAAGAACTGTTCTGCTATTTTTACGTTACGTTTTCATGCTATGTTTATCACATATCCTGTTAGCCTGGGATAGGGCTCCGGCTCAGGAGCCCGTGCTTCGTGGCCTGCGACCATCATAGAAGTAGAAGAAGCAGAATTATATTTTAAAATAATGTGATGGGGTATTTACAGCTAGACTGTAACAATTTCTAATACCGCCTGATATGTAAACTGTATAAGTATATTTTAACTACTGCATTCTTGTAATTACAGCACATATTTATGCATATGGATATCCGTATGGTGGTGTATACTGTTCAAAGATTTGTTGCTGTATTACAATTTTGTAATTTTTGCCTCTTTCAAAAACTAATAATTAAATAATTAAAATAATTAAATTTAAATTTAATAAAATATAAAGATAAAAATAACAATTTAAAATTTAACAAATTATTAAATTCTCGATAAATAGTTAAATAAAAGAAATAAAATATTGGACCTCTTCTTATTTGGGGCCCCGGCTGGACTTACAGTTTCATTCAAAAACTACAAAATAGCTCAGCCAGCGTCTGGCTGAATTTAAGCCCTGAATATATAATATAACGCACTATTTCAAGGGAAGAGAGAAACAAAAACCATTATTTTTCCAGCACACCAATGGAAAAAAGTGAAACGATTAAAGCGTCACTAATGAGAATAGAGACAATGCTAAAACAATACGAAACAAAACAATATGAGTAAAAACAGAATTGAATGTGCAGTTTGTGAAAATGCAAACTGAGAAAATTTAGAGCAATTTTATAATGAGTATATATAATTTTGAGTAGATGAAGTCCTTTATGATGATTTTCACTTTCGGTGCAAATTTGTTCAATTCTTAAAATGGGGTTAATTATTGTATCACCATTTTTATTTTTATGGATACTGGAATTTCAATTAGTTTAATTGCATTAGAGTTGAACAGCCTTCTTTTGCAGGACGTTTGTTGCGCAGATCCTTTGGTGAAGACCCTTCGACGTGCTTGGGCCCTGGCGGTTTCACATATTTTCGCACTCTGAGCATGCGTTGCATATCCTTCGGATGTAAGCATAACCTCCTGGACTCTTCCTTTTGGCTGCTTTCCTGGCGTCTTGTTCCTTCTACATTCCGGTTCCTTCCTTATTCTCTTCGGCTTTTCATCCGTAATGATGGTTTCCAGCCTTCTTCTGTCGGGAACGTGCATTTTCGAAGTCAATTGGATAAAAGAAGTAAGAAAATGAAGATGGAAGGGGCCGTCAAGTCCGTCAAAGAAGATATGAAAGCGGACAAGAATCTGCCGGTGTTCCTCGCTGGATTTTATTTTTTTGTCGCACTTCCTATAAAGCATCTTTAAGCATTTGAAATTCATTTTTATCCAAATGTGGCTTGGTTTGCTCGGCGTTTGCTACTCTCTGCTACCAATTTTTATCTTTTAAGTAAATTACCGTTTCTCGAATTTTTAAAATTACATACGGTCCTTGAAATCGTGGACAAAATTTAGCTATCCTAACGGTAATTTATCTTTCCAAGACCATGATAATGAATATTTTACCTTTAGAACTTGGTTTCCCATCTTGTAATTCACTTTTCGCTTTCTACTATAATATAATTTTTGCTTTTCCCTTGCCATATCTGACTTTCTTACTGCTTTGTCTAACATTTTCTGTATATCTGCTATTTTAAGCCCTGGTGCTCTCTTCTGTACAAAGAACAATTTATGCAGCGGAGTAATTAATTTTCTGCGTAAGAATAATTCTGCTGGAGCCTTCACTGTCCTGTCATGTTTAGTTGACCTTAAGACAAATGTGAATTCATTGACCCCGCTATCCCAGCGTTTGTGATAGTTTTTCACAAAGCAGACTATTTAACTACATTCTTATTGACCCGCTCCGCTGCGGCCGATAAGGCATCATTTTTATATGTCGTATGCCAAGTCCTGCACATAATTCCTCAAGTGTTTGGCTAATAAACCTTTTTCCATTATCCGTGATTACTTTTGACGGAGTTCAGCATTTTAAAATATATTTATTTAAGAAAGAATTGGAAACTATTTTAATCGAGGCTCTTCTTACGGGGACTGTTTCTACCCACTTAGAGAAATGATCTGCAGTAACGAGTAGTTATCTATTTTAATCGACTTCACTACGTGAATATGGGTCTAATAAATCTATTCTGTCTAATTCATTTGGAAACGTAGCCTTTATACTGCTTAATTTCCTGGCCGAGGTTTAATGTTGTTGCTTATGCTCACATGTCTGACGTATAGTGAGCCCAAGCACACGAAATTCCTCGTGGCAAAGAGCGCTGGATTATGCCTGCCGTTGGCAACAGCTTTGAGCACCTTTTAGGTCACAGTGCGATTTTGGCTCAGTTCCGCCTCCAATTTTGATGGAGAGCACCCGGGAGGGTGGACGGATCCGAGGGTCTCTCACCCTTCTCCCCTTCCACCTAACCACACGAAAGGACTTTTGGCTCACCGCATATTTAAAGTGCCACGCCGGCACTATATACTTACAAACATCCATGCCTTCTCCGGGATTCGAACCCGGGCCTTTCGGTACAGCAGTCAGCGACGCTAACCACTAAACCGGTCGAGGTATAATTATCATCGTTATTTAACTGAAAGTATGGCACGACCTGACATACGTACTTACAAACTTTCTGGAATTCTGGAAAATATGCCGCATCGCAAAATCGTTGTAATGTGTCTCTCATGCTGTGACCTCCTTGTGCTGTGACCAGCAATAGGCGAATCATGTAATTCGTGTAAAATGCTTAACCTTAAACCAGCTGGGAAAACCGGTCGAAATATATAATTCTGATTAGAAGTTTTTGCATAGAATAAAAGATTTTCTATAACTTCATAATTCGCGGATCTATTCCTGAGGGTTGTATTATCCTAGTGCTCAGAATGATCCCGATTTTTCAGATAAGAATACATGTCTTTAAATTCGAGATCCCTTTGTAATTCTTCTACAATAGTTTCCCGCGGGTAAAGTATTTTGAAAGTTAGCATACCACATTTGTTGTGTTCCCTTCCTCATCCAACTTTATTCTTGATAATGCCATTATATTTTCTTTCCCAGGAGAATTTTTAATGATTAGGTTGAATTCTTGAAGTTTAAGGACTCCATCTAATCAATCTTGGCGATAAATTCTTTCCTGACTACAAACCATCCACGGCCGTTTTATCGGAATAAACTGTAACGGGAGCTTTGCCAAAGTCTACTGTACACTTTCTCACTGCCAACAAAACTACAAGTGTTTTTCTCTCGCTGAATTGAGGGTTTTATTAACATGCAACCGGTTGACCTTTCTGCACAAGAACGACACCCACTGTGCAAACGGAGGCGTCCTCAGCAAACTCATCGTCCTCAGAAAACTTTAATAAGCGCGCTTTTATCAATGCTTGTTTTAATTATTCGAAAACAGTATTACCTCGTCTGACCAAGAGAAACGTTTTTTTTTTCCCATTCAATTGTAACAAGAGCTTAGCAAATTTAATGAAATCTTCAATGGAAGTCCACACATGACTAAGAATGAAGATAATTTCTTTGCAGTATTAGGCGAAGGGTAGTTTTTAATAGCTATTTTTTTAGAGTTTTAAGTCTCAGTTACTTTCTTCGACAGGATGAGAGTGGCCAAATAAATGCCAGGATTAGGAAGCCTACGATCGAGAAGAAGAAACTTTTTCGCATGCAAATTTCCTATCCGTATGGAAAAAATAAAAGCTGCGAGCAGATATTCATTAGTAGACATTGCAATTCGCGGGTATCAAACTTCATTCAAAAACAACATTCAGATTACCCGAACGAGGAATATGCGGATTTCCATCTGATTAACGGCCGACAAGGTTGCAATGAACGCCTAACACAGAGGATGTACCAAAAGCAATATCCGAGGAGAGATTGTCCGCACCAAACCGCCTTCACGAACGTCGATCGACGGCTGCGGAAGATGGGATCATTCCAAATAACCAGGCGCAAGACAGGCCCAGAGCGCAGTGTTAGCACACCCAGGTCTGGATAAAGGGCGATTGGAGCGATTGGGCCCAATCGGGTCTCGCATTTGAAAGGGCCCCGCGTTATCATCAAAATAAGCAAAAAAAAATTCGAAATTTAAAGCAAATTGCTTTTGACGATAATGGATAAATTATGAATTATTCAAATAATTAAAAGTATATTTATTTTAAGTTCGCATTGCTGTATGAGATTTATTAATGTGTTTATTATTATATAATATATACTTTATAATATAGAAAACTGATACACGTAAAAGTTCATGTCAAATGTATTGAATTTAATCGGCATAGTCCTATATTAGAGAGATTTTGCACTACATACGTAAACTACTATGCAGGTATATGCACGCACAACTAATTGCGTAACTGTACCAGCCAGTGGTGGATGTATAGCTAGTATCAAATGTCAATTGTTTCTTGCATTTGTAGTTCGCTATTCTTCTAATCGTTATAATTATTAGAGTCGTATTTTGTGACTACAGTTACTAATTGTTGAATAAGGTAAGTACTAATTATATTACATAATCTTTATTAACAAACAATTACTTTTAAAATTAAAAATTTAAGTATATTATGTGATAAAAAATGGATACATAACCTATAATTTTATCATTAGATGTCGAATCCATTGAAACGAGAAAGAGATATGGGAAGAAAATATAAAAGTGGTAGTCTAAAAAGGAAATTAAGTGCAAAAAGGAAAACGGAAAGTGAAAAACTCAGAGGTGCATTAAACAAATTTTTAAAAATAGATAATGATGACAGAGGTGAAGAAGAAACTAATGAAAAAGTTGAAGAAGAAAGTACTGACAAAGTTGAAGAAGAAAGTACTGATGAACATGAAGAAGAAAATGAAGAAGAAGTTGATGATAAAGATGAAGAAGATCAAGAAGAACAAGTAAAAAATGAACAAGAAACACAATTACAAAGACCGGAGCCGGAACAGGAAGAAGCAAATATTGGAATAAAAATGGAATCACAGATGATCCCGCGTCTTGCCCGAGATTATTACTAAAAAAATAAGAGATTATTTAGTTACTAGCCGCTATGCGGCCAGCCTTCGTCTGGCTTTTAAACGTACCGGAAAAATGCCTAAAAGACACACCTGGGACCTATGGCCGCGTAAGTTCTTCCAACATTTTTCTCTTTGTTAAGATTCCAACCCTCCTTTGTATACGGCCCTGATGTATCACCAGAAAAACATATACATCTTTTTAGCATAGAAAACTTTTAGCATTAGAAAAACATATACATCATCATATACATCTTTTTAGCATTAGAAAAACATATACATCATCTTCTTTATATAATTTTTAGCAAATTAATTGCATGAGATGTGCATTAAACATTTGTTAAAGCATAATTTATATCCCCGTTCTTAAGCACCACCATGACAACATAAAAAGTTATAAAAATTCTACAATAAAATTAAAATTTTTTAAACATTTTCTTACTCGATAGTTTGAATGATTCTCAATAAAAATGTATTATATATATATAAAAATGACAATGAAATATGCAGTATCCCTTAATACAAATATTACTTATCCTAATAAATAAATTAACCAACTTTCCTTTGCAAAACCTTAAGAACTCAAATGGTATAAACAGATTAAGAACTTAAACAGATTTAAAAATATCATGCAAAACTTTTTTATAATTAAAATTATATATAATTAAAACATAATATTACAATGAAATAAGCAATATCCCTTGATACAAATGTTAATTATCCTAATAAAGTAATTAAACAATTTACTGTTGCAAAAAGAAACAACTTTTTAATTTCTTAAACTTTTCAGTCTCTTAAAAACAGTAACATAAGAAATACGATGAAAAATTGTTGCCAAACCGAAATTTTTTAAAGAATGAAACTATTCAAAATGATGCAATTTCATCAAAAATCTATCAACAACAATAAGAAAGGAAAATTGTTGCCAAAACTACATTTTAAAATATCTGAGATGCGAGAAGTGTATTCGGAAGCTTCATTTAAAAAATTAAAAAAAAATACAAAATATTATTATTTTTCCAAAATTCTTTTTTTTAAAGGAGTCGAAAGGATTAAAGTTCAACGTGTCCAAAAATCAAAGGAAAATAAACAGCACATTTTTTAAAATAAGTTTTTTTAAAAAAAATTCCGCTGAAAAGGTGTTAAGCTCACCTTCCTAAATAAATTCGTATTTAATCGATTTATTGAAATACGAAATTTATTTTAAGTTCGTAAAATAGCTAAGTGTCTACGCTTCACGACGATGTAAAAATGAAATGTATAGAGTGAAATCTCGCTTTCCTGTAGCCCATTATGTCTCAAAATGACGCGATTTGGTCACAAAACATAAAATAAAAAACATTCTAATTCGAATTTCGAAAAAATCGCTTCGAGGTGCACTGGATCTTGTGTAGATACACCTATGTACCAAATTTCGTGGCCCTGGGTCTATTAACTTACTCGCAACACGAACGAAAGACACACACACACACACGCACGCACACACACAACACACGCACGCACACACACGCACGCACGCACGCACGCACACGCACACACACACACACACACGCACGCACGCGCACGCACACACACACACACACACACACACACGAATCATCTCTTAATAAATAAAGAATTCTTGAGATATTTTTCACTCACTTGGTAGTGACTTAAGTTTTCGTTAGATTTTGCTACAGTTGCCAAAAGGTTCGTTCTCTAATTGGTCTTAGAGCTCAGTGTTTTATTAACCTGTATATTCCTTGATTAATATACCTAAACACACACGTGTTTTTAATTTTAGGGCAAGCCAGTTAAGGGGATTCAAATAGAAAGGTATGTTTAAATTTTCTATTTACACTTCCAATGTCAAAGGAAGAATTTGGAAACATGTACTTTGTTGTACACGCCTAAGTAGTTTCAAGAAAATAAAGTTTTCCTTCGTCAGTTTATTTATGATTTGGAAAATTTGATACATCCTATTTTTCATCCTTGAGAAGGATTTGAATTTCGGCTAAGTATTCATAGATGTATCTGAATTAGAATCAAATGTTCTTTTAGAAGTAGAACTGTGCAGATGAGTTTCACTTTCAGCCTGCTGCTGAGTCTTAGCACTCTGGAATTGTCACTCATCATCGCTTAGTATGTGATGCATCTTTTGTACTTCACTTCATGCTTGCACTTCATTTTTCTGTTCAGCTCCGTGACAGTTTTAAAAATGTTAATGGAAGTTAATGTGAAATGTTGTTTCTTCTTACTCATTTTGAAATTAGCGCATCGACACAAATGTCTTGCCTATGTTTATAGAGACATTAGGTTATTTCGTAGCAGGAGACATGAAAAATGAAAAACGCCTTCGACGGGAATCGAACCACGGACTTTTCGGTTACGCGTCGAGCATGCAGTCCACTACACCACGAACGCATGCGAAGAAAGCGGAAGAAATACCTTATTTGCTGGGTTGCTCGATCATAAAGTTAATAATGATAATATCATTTGAATCGTGGTATTGCTACAAATTGAGAATAGTCCCATTCTGGAGTCTAAAGAAAAGAGGAAAATAATGTACTTGGTTTAGCATATTGTCACCTATATTAAAAAAAGTTGTAACACGAATGGCAGGAAAGAAAGCTAAGGAAGCAGCCAATGACGTTTAACTAAGAATAGGTCAGTGATGCTTCCTCTTCAGTATTACGTCGGACAAGAGAAGTGAAAGCATAGCTGAAACAACGTGGCCTAAGTTCCCAAATGCACTTTTCTTAGTCTTCTAGTTTTTAAGGGGTATTTTAGCACACCATATCTCATGTGAGGCTAGGCAGAGGCGCAAATAGGATTCAAAGATGTATCTGGTTTAGAATATGCAACTGATGCAGCTCCATAGGGAGCCCAAGGCCTTAGAGAGCTCGTAAATGTTCTACTGAAATAGATTTGTATGTTTAAATTTTAAATTTAGAAAGAAATTAGAGACAGATCGGAAATTTTGCTACCATGAAAATATATATATCTATATGTAATACTTTATGGAAGCAAAAACAGAGTTTTATGTAGTTCCAGATAGCCAGCATCAGAAGCGGTACAAAAACGAAGTTGCATAAATGTCAATTGAAATAAGTTCAGAAACGAAACAAAATAACTGCATATTGTTATTCTGATGCCTCTCGACAAGAGCACTTTCTGGTCTTAAAATGATACCATTAGAGATTTTGTTTCAGTGGCAATATGACGATCAAGCCTATTGTGAAAACATTTTCCGAATTTCTGGGGTCAAGCCTGTGACCATGACTGTAGAAACGAAGGGAATTGCATCAGAAATTTCTGTAATTCATTAAATCTCTCAATAAGAGAAGGAGGTAGGGCCTCAAGAAATGTTTTTTATATGATTGTCGTATGTCAAGTGTTTTCCCATATGTGAAAAAGAGTAAGTTAGTTTAGGGTAAATATTAATAATGCCACTGAACAACCCACTCTGCCCCATGTATCCATTACTGCTTTGGTTAGTAATTAAACAATTTACGTAACTGTTATATTGTGTAATACAGAATAAAATTTAAAATTCAAATTCTAATTTCTCCCTTCCCCAATTTATTTTATGTTCTTACCCAGTTATAAGAATAACTTATTATTTAGCTGTGTGTATGTTTTTCCAATTACCAGATTAGCTGATTAGTGAAACTTTGTGATGCCCATAAATGCGAATACTTATTTTGATGTATTTAATTTTAAGAAAATTATCTAAGGTCTTTGCCTAATACTAAGCGTAATTTTTAATGATAAGAAAATCTAGTTCGATATAATTCCCAATCGATAAAAAATATTTTTATAATTTTTTTTTATTATGCAGATGATGCCTGTTATAACAATCCTTCGCGTCCAACAGAAAAAGAACGTTATAACGTGTAATCGCTATAGAAAAATTGATTTAACATACAGTTGGAGGCCTTTTGTACCGTTATTGTAATGGAATGTTTGTTTTAACGAGTATCGATTGTAGTGCATTTCTAGCGTCTTAGAATCGAGATATACAGATATCACCTGCCAAAATCAGAGAAAAACTGACGATTCAAGATCCAACTATTTTCATCAGCATTGTAAGTTTTCTAAAAAATAAAGAGCTCTAACAAAACTTTTTTTTTAAATCGTCTAATTCATGTTCATGCTGTGAGGATTTATTTAATTTACTTAAGAATTCATTTATGTTTAAGTAACCTTTCCTCTCACTTTTGCTTTCAACTCACGCTTTCCTGCCAAAATGCAAATAAATCTAGCGCTCGTGTATTCAAATGAGGTAAGAAGAAGTTAGCATTTAAGGGAAGGTTTTGGAAGGGGAGTTCAGATCATGTTCTACCTGCCTGAGGGCCACGTTGCTTTCTTTGATTTCACAGCAATTAGAGGTCTATGGCGTTGAGCGCTTCTTGCCATTAAGCTTGTTTACGTCGACTTTTGTGTCAGAGCCAGCCTGCACGATAATTAACCTGTGAAGCTGTTAGGCTAACTTAACTTCATTTAATTAATCTAAGTTATTTCTTACCTTAATTTTAAGTTATTTCTTACCTTTACTCCGAAAATATTGGCTTTTGTAAGCACGAGTGGATGCCATCTGTGAACTTTATTTGAGTTAATAAATAAAGGTTCTTTCCCCCTTCTCCTGATTTTGTTGTTCTCCTGATTTTGATTTTTGATTCTCCTGATTATTTAAGACATAGGGATAATTACCTGAACAGTCTTCTACCGTACAGAGGAGATGCTATACTGGCGTCCGAACAATAAAAGGAACTATGTCACAGGAAACTTCACTTTGATCCCCTCACCGCCGCAAGTCTCGTCGGCCACTTACACCCTGACACGCCTGTAAATTCATTGCACACCTACTTAATTGCCGCTGTGTATACTCTTATTCTCCGCGAATTTTTACCAATGAACTTGAAATATCTGTGTTACCTTGATTAGCAGAAGTTTTATTTGAAAATAAGGATATCAAATTTTTCAATTGTAAGAAAAAGAAGAAAAATAGAGTCCCTTCTGATAAGTATTTGCACTCTACTCTTTTTTGCTGCCGACTTTTGCTTTGCTTCGCATAAATTCCGTATCAAATAAAATTTTCTTACTCTTCAAGTATATTTTTCTTTCTTCTCAAATGTATTTTTCTTTCTTAATAGATTAGCTATTTAATTTATTACCATAAAACATCCTTACATCGCTCATTGTTCATGGTGATTAAATTGGTAGGACACATTGAGTTTTCGTGATTTTCTCAACGTTTTGCTAGAATAAGATTTTCTTTGAAAAGACCTGCAAGGCCGAAAAATCTTCGTATCAATTGTATAAATAAACTACCATACTCTTCTTTACTCTCACATGGCTGATAAAATAAGCACGTGCAAACATGCACGTGCTTTGACATAAATGCCCGTTTGAGCCGTAAGTCGGAAAAAGCCAAAAGTCATAATTATAGCATATCTAAGACAGGAATTTCTTATTGATCTGTCGATACTTACAACATATGCGCAGTCATATCTTTGTAGAGACCATTAGGGATTTTTAATATGGGGCAGGAGACGTGAACCATCAGCTATGCCTTCGCCGGAATACAAACTCCGGACCGTCTAATTACTAGCCGGTCGTGCTTTCGAATTATACAATTAAGGCGTAAGGTAAGAAGGTAGAAAACAATTTACATTCCTCCCTACATAAACAGTGATTAGGCAGGAGGGGACCCAATCGCCAAATTGTGGTGGTAATGAATTATCGCCCACCACCTTATTTTTAGTTTGGACATCATTGAATTTTAGAGCCGGTAAACACGAAGATCCAGTGATATTCTCACCGGGACTCGAACTCTGGACCTTTCAATTGTTAGCCGGACGTACTTTCCAATTACACTCCGAAGACACGTGGTAAGAATGGAAATATACCTTACGTCTTAAATGACAAGATGAGAAATTTAAAAGAGATATTCAGCAATTCATAAAGGTTTTCCATTTAAATTCTGTATTTGATTGGATAGTATCTACTATGACTATTAACATGAAAATGCATTTTGAGCTCTGCTACGATAAAATGTCATATTTCGCTGAAATCTTTACTGCTCTCATTATGAAGAAAACTGTTTCATTTTCTCGGTTTTCCATTTCACGCTGCTCAAATTATACAGTGTTTAGGTTATTTTGAAGCAGGAGATGTGAAAAATGGGCAACGTTCTCGTCGGGATTCAAACCTAAAGCTCTCGAAGGCGCACCGAGTGTGTTACCGTTACAAACGAAGGCATGCCGGAAGTTACCGTTACAAACCGTTACAAACGAAGTTACCGTTACAAACGAAGGCATGCCGGAACTTACACTACGAAGGCATGCCGGAAGGAGGGAGAAAATACCGTTTAAAATATCTACTCAAATTTAACGTTACATAATTTGAGACTCAGGTGTTAACTCAGGTGTTAAGCTGAAACTTTAAACTTCCCTCCGCTTTTTTTAAAGGAATTTATTGATTGCTACCGCAACACACTGTTTGGATTATTGTATCAACAAGACGCGCAGTATTGTATCAACAAGACGCGGAATAAATTCTTCTTTGAGATTAGCTTGAGGCTTTGAAATGAGTTACATAACTCAAATTAATGAGCACAGAGCTTTGTTAAAGCGTATTAACTTTAAACGTAAATTCTAATTCTTCAGGTTATGGTGGTGATCAAATTTATACTTCGGTAATATTCTTATGAGATGATATGAATTTTCAAATGCTAAGTGTGATACAATATTTGAAATATAACCTAACTCTACAAGCGTAAATGCCATTTATTTGTAAAACTGAGTGCAAAGTTAAGTATTCGCCAGGAAAAAGTTAACAAAATCATGTTTCAAATTTACTCTGATAAATCCTATTCAATCCTGTGTATTGCGTCTAGCAGCTTTTTGACCTTTCTTTGAAAGGTGAGTTGATCTTCTGTCTTATATCTGCTAAGCTTACAGCTGCAAGACTGGGATTTTCTTCTTAGCTGGAATTTCAGTACCTCAATTGTTTTCAAAGTAAATAACTTGCAGGGTCTCACCTAATTTGTTAATGCTATTTAGTTCTGGCAATAAACGTTATTTAGTCCAATAATCCTAACAGACGAGAAGCGAATTATTCGCTATGTCTGAAACAACGACAATGTGATGAGAAGGTTAAAAATGACCTTTTTATCTGAACAAGTTTATAACACAAAGAAACTCTCTTGTGCTACAATATAACCATAACTCGTGATGATGCAAATAAAACTAACAGTCCATTTTAAATCAAATGTTCATCAGTTGTCAAGGGCTAACACTTAATTACTGTACTAGAAGCTGATTCATTACTCTACCGGAGCGTCAGAATTAAAATGTCAGCAGCGAGAAAATGCAAAACCGAATAATTGCAACTATTAGATTTGGCAGGGAACTAAAATGTAGCGTGCACGCGTTGCCAGAAACATTCTCTATCTTAAAATCCAAAAGCCTCAGTTTAAATGCTGGCTACTCATTTGCATTTTGGTGAGGAATACGGAAAGGAGAAGTTAGAGTACAGAGCTTAGTTTTAAATAATTGGCTAATTGACATAAAATTTGAACTAAAACACAAAGTTATCGAAATTATATATAAAGTGGGGACATATTTTGTTAACATTTACAAATTTAAATTATAAAGATAACGCAGCTACTCTGGGAGTTGAATATAGTTGTCTCTTCCATGTTAAAAAGTCAGAAGACGCTACCAATTTGGGTTAAATATTATTATGAGAGTTCTATGCAATTTCATACTAATGTTTCTAGACATGATAATAATTTTACAAACTAAGCACATGTTTTACATTCAGCTTTATGTTAAAAGGTAATTTTTCATATGAATCATGCAAAGTGCACTGCCATACGAAGTAAAAATGTGATTAAGTGCACTGCCATACGAAATAAAAATGTGATTTCCTGAATACTTTTGATATATAAAGATGAATCATATGTACTAACTCGTATTTTATTATAATACTTAACAGAAACATATAATATGCATGCCACTGAGCTGCACAGTAAAAATTTGAAAAAATATCTAAATGATTTAAAAAATACAGAAAGATTTCGATTGTTCCTGAATAAAGCCGCTTAGTGGGGTGTATGATAATCAGGAATTAACGTGAAAGCATTGAATATCATAACATATTTAAATTAAATTAATTGTGGATTAAACTCGATACGATTCACACACGTTTTAAAACGCTCTTAGCTCATTAGCTCATGAAGACTGTGGAGAGGAAGCTCATGTGCTACAACACAGCTACCTAAAGCCTTTCAGACATGCTCAGTAAGGTAGACTTATGGAATATATTCTGTGCTATCCAATCGAGTGATATCTTTACTCTCAAAATAAAAAACTTTACTTAGTGATGCGTGACGTCATCTATATACCGCTAACTGACTTCTGAGATCATGTAGCATATATCACGGATCAGTGCGAAAATTTATCGTTATGACTCTTTGGACGAGCAAACCATTTCCATGAGAACTGAGTGTTTTACGGCCTTTTGATAGAATGCTCTGTGATCGATATGTTTTCTACAATGACGGAGTATTTCGGGTCAGTATTTTAACCGAAACTTGACTCGTCAGTGAGAAAGCACTCGCACCTAATTATCTGATTTCCAATGGCCATGCAGATAACGTCAGCTAAAACGCTTCCCGCTGAAAAGGACAATACTTACGCAGACACAATACAAACGGATACCATACATCGATAGAACTGCATACAATTTTTTTTTTACTTTTCAGTATATCTCGGTTTGCATTAGCTTTTTTTATTCTCGTGCAAGTAAGAGAACTGTGCCAACACAATTTTTCACCCGAGGCAAAGAGGTAATTTCGTGCCCCCACATACGATGCATCTTGTCCGGCTGTTTTGGAGGAGGGGGGAGAAATAGATATGTATATATGCACAAAAAAATTAAGTATATCTATACAGTTTTATATTCAGTAGCAGTAACTATTATCATTATATATCATAACTATTATATTATTATCTAACCGTAGCTTAATGTATTAAAAATGACATCTATAATAGTTCATAAATGTGTATAATGTATATGTTTATAAATGATAAAGACTTACTCATTGTAAAACGTACTCATTGTAGTAAAATGAATTGTAAGATGGATCATTGAAGCACAACAAAGAAAAATACTTTTCAAAGTATGGTCACTTTAAAGTTATACCAAAATTTAAATGTTTAGGTGTTTTGATGTAGTATTAACTTATGAAACATCAGATCAATACATTCCGCCTCCTGCTAGATGAATAGATTCCTTGATAGAGTAAACTACAAATTTTTGGGCAAAACTAACTACAGAAAACGTTTTATGCATTTCTACATGCTGTATGAAAATGCTAATCCGTTACCCTTGGAAAACCTTTTAGAGAAAACATCCGTTTCAGGAACGCTAAGCTATCGCGTACTTTGAGATGCAGTATAAAAAATGAAAAAGTAGTATTTAAGTAGGATTTTGAAACTTTATTTTTGTCACGATAGAAATCGAAATTTCCACATTGATTGCATTCTCACCTAAAATTCTGAGTAAGTAGAAATAAAAGCCTGCTTTGTTATATATGCGTTTCAAGTCTGAGTTGAAAGTAAGATTTAAAAACAAATCATGCATTATTAGAGTCTAAGGAGAGCAAGATAAAACTTTACATCATAAGGCTATTCGGACTGTTAAACAAAATCCAAGTGGATCATTATAAAATGGCAATTTCTTTCAGCACTACAAAATCTTTTTTCCCTTCAAGAAAATCTCTTTGTTGATCAAATGAATCATTTAGAAATGAGCATTAGCTCAGTCCACATCTATAAAACGTCATTGATCATTAGTGGAATTTAAACTTGACTCATGGGTCTCTTTTCCATTCTCCAGTCGCAGAACATTCCTCATATAACATACTGAAGCTCTGCTCGTGACCATCCGAATAGACCTCAGTTGTGAGAAAGTTTTATTGGATCTTTGAATGTGATATTAATAAGTGCGCCTAGGGCAAAAGGATAGAAAGTCGGCAGCAATAAAGAGAAGAATGGGCTGTCGTAAAAAGCGCTACAGTAACCTCTAAAAGTACCAATAAAAGATCAAAGGTATTTTGAGGCAAAGTTTGGCGGTCGTTCTTTATGTCTCCCAAAGCCAACAACTTGGAAGTGGAAGTAAAAGGTACCTATCTTCTAAAGGAAGTACAACACTATGAATAGCTAGCATCACTATATAGGATATAATTTTAGGACATCTTTTACTCGGTAAACTTAACGATCCACGTTATAAAAGTTGAAATCGTACCACTTTGGGAAGGATATTTCTAAGATGGCAAGCAGGGTAATGAATTTGGAATCTCTTACGCTTTATTTTAAGATCTTTAGGATAAGAAATGCTGCACATTTCATGATTTAATAACCATTGAGAAGTAATCATGATTACAAAAGATAATCTTTTAATTTATAATTATAAATATCTTTTAATTTATAATTATAAATATCTTTGAATTTATAATTTATAATTATGATCCTAAAAATTATTTATCTTTTCGAAACAAACATTGTGCCTTATTAATTAATATGTAATTGCGGATTATAAATAGATTAAAATTATTCAGATGATTTCGTTATTGTGAAAGCAATTTTGAAAAAAAAAATGAGTTTCGTTAAATGCTAAAATCTGAATAAGGCTAAAACTAAAGTAATGTAATAATTATTTTGCTACAATCAAAGATGTGAAGACGTTAGAAAGTATCCATGCATGTGATTGGGGAAAATTAAAATGAAATTTAAGGAGTTAGACACTAGCAAAACCCACCATGGCCGAATGGTTAAGATCATTGAATATAGTAATTTGACTCAGATACGAACTCAGACTAGCTGGCTGGCTACAGGTATGTTTTTCGTAGTTTTCCCATGTGTAAAGTGAACAAGAGCCAGTTTCTTTAGCATCCGCCACGAAGGTAATTTTCTACTGTTCTGAAGCTTTTAAGTTCACAACTTTAGTCAGCTGTACCTTGTAACCATTGCTAAATGTTTGGTCTCTGACGTGCAATGCAGAGATATTATTTTCTCAAATTAAACATAGTTTAAAATGCCATCAACTACTTTTAAAATTATTCATGAAATTGTATCACTAAGTTCATAAAATAAAGTTTCTGTAAGACTTTTATAATTACACTACTGTAAAATTAAATCTCTGTATAGTAAACAATTTATTTGCAAAAATCAGTATAATTTAACTACTACAAGACAAAAATTACACTGTGGAATCTAGTCTTTTTAGCTATCATGCAGTGCAACTAGATCTAAGTAAGTGTTTGTCCTTGCGACTTCTGGCAAAGATTTGAAGATGAATACAACAGGGAAAGGTTTGTAAGAGACCCATTTATTAAACACATTATTTTACAGACGGCACGAGTTTACGTTCTTACAGTCAACAACCACCTGCTGTGAGAAACATGAAACATAATGTACCATTAAATTTAAAGGTAAAGAGTATTGCAAGACTAAAAAATTCAATACAATATAACAGACTGAGTCAGAACCCACCCCGAAAGGGTAATAATTCAGCGGCAAGAATGCGAAGCCGATCTTCAGAGTTAACAACTGGTAGAAACAACTTGCGCTCACAGTAGCGAAAGCACGCTCTGACTAAACGTTTCGCTACATAAATTTAAATACACTTGTTCAGCGTAACTAATTTGCATATCGGCGAGGAAAGGCGAGGAGGAATAAGAGAAGACAGAAAAGGCTAACAAATTAAAATAACTACCAGTAAAAATAAATGAAACCCTACAATACAATCTCAATACGATTTTGTTGCACAGTGTGGAGCATTTTTGATTACCCATTATCGTGTAGTGTTGGGTGTACGTGGAATGTTGTTCACATAAATATTAAATAATATAACATGTAAATAATGTGTTTCCTGATAAGGACGATTGTGGTACACGTGCTAAAAGAGCTCAGCGGGTTGAACATGTGCCTGAAATGTGAACGACCGAATGTTTACCTGACAGGTAGGATTTAATTATATGTATGATGTAATCTGGGAAATCCATATTGTGTATTTTGTAAAGGGATACCCAATTAGGTATCCAGAAGTTCAAGCACAACAAGTGAAACCCTAGACGTATTCACATTGCAATTGTTAAGCACAATAAGCAATACACATAAGGAAATACTCCCAAACAGATAAGTAAAGAAACGATGCATTCTTAATTGATGCACCAAGAATCTCCGAGCACAGCAAAAAACATTTTGAATACCACTCTGCAGGTTGGAAATGGAGAGACGACTGAATGTTCCAGCTACTATTTTAGAGTCATTTAGAAAGGAAAGAGCAATCTACGAAAGAATGATTCTCAACGCCAAGATACAGAAGAGAGACTTCTGCACTAAAATCTTAGACACGTATGGCATTTGCAAAAGATTGTCACTAGCAATTGACAGACCTACGTAATTCCATCTTTAAGAATTCCTGCAAACAAAGAATCCAACAAATAGCACTGCGAAAAGCTTACCGCTGCCTCTGCATTTGCACCATCATAACATCTCTAGCAACAACATTCCAACTATTAACAAGACACGCGGAGGGCTCACGCAAAGACAAAGTTGGCAGGGCACTAGTTCTTCAACATAAAGAATAAACCTACACCTACGGAAGCAGCGACTAAGGGGTAACAACATAATGTTTCAGGCAGAAGCACCAGCTAATTTCAGAATTATGTAGTACATCACTCAGCAAAACCTACAGGACATCACCATTCACACAAACAGCGTGTAGGTACTTCTGTCCATGTTCAAACATCAGCAAACATTCCCAGTAATTAAACAAATCCAGATAAACTTATGGAGGCATCAGCATCATAACATTAGCCTCTCCAGGGTGAAAGCTCATGTTGGAATGAGTGGCAGCAAAATTGATGACAGATTAGCCCTGGAGGTAACACCAGAAACTATTCATTATCCGCAACCAGCAGTTTGGTCACACTCATACTTAAAGAAACAACTGAAACGCAAGGCACAAATGAAATGGCAAAGTGAGATGAATGTGAACAAGGAGGCTGCACAAAATGCTACATCACATAGACACACAATAAATGCAACATCCCTTCCCCAGAAGTAACAAGAGTTATTGCGCTAACTAACTAGAAAACACCACCTTAAAATCTCCAGTAACAATATAAAAGTCTTCTGCAAATATTTGGTAAAATAACTTCATCTGGTGGCAAGGATCATCTAGATTATCAACAAATTTGCAAAACTCAGTGCCGAGCTCTGCCTCGTTAAATCATTTTTTAATAGGAACAGTGCCCAGAATCAGATTTTAATACTCATTATTATGTAAATTATTATCAAAGGCGCTTCGACAGCGGAGTCCTTTCACAGCTAAGCGCCGTCCACTGGTTCTGCGCGACAACAAAGTCTTAGAGACATGGGCAAGAATGATGGAAAATTATAACTGTCGGTGAAGTTGTGACAAAGCACATATGGCTCGGTCGATGCGTAGTCTCGTCCTCCGTGGCATGGCTAGGAGGATCTAATAGTGCTAAAACTTAATCTATATCAAAAACAAGTGTTTAAGATTTATTATCTACTCTCAGTAGGTACATAAAACATCATGAGAAGCAATTAGGTATATAAATAAAATAAAGGCTCAGCTTAGACATACTAAAATATGATGTTTGTGTAAGGATAAGCAAAAATAACTAAAAAGGAACATGGAAAGCTAAAAATGATAAAATATCCTGTCATTCTTGGGAAGAACTTCATATATATTTCCAGTCTCCCTTTCATGGAGAGAGAGAGAACAACAGTCCGAAGATCAACTTTCTATTATTAATCGCATATTTACATAAAAGATGCTGTGCTGATCTAATCTAATTCAAGAAGCTTTTATAGGACTGATTAGGGATTTTTAATAAATTCTTCAATTTCTGCTCAGCAATAACACAAACCCTACCGAAATACGAGGTATTTTTTGTGATGCTAACGGGTGAACGACCTGTGTCACAGATGTAGCAAGGGTTCACCAGTGTCTGAGTGGATAAGGTTGTAGTGGTTTACTTGAATTCCCTAATAGTTATTTTTATTTTTGAATAAGCTTTCCCTTATTTCCCTATTTCCCACCTAAGATTTCCTACCAGAATGAGTTTTGAGGATCGCGTTTTATGCAAATGATTTAGAAACCAGTTTTTAAGTTAAGTCTCGGTCACTTTATAAGGTTTCTCCTTCAATCTCTTGACCTTCTTCGTGAGCATAAACTGTGAAACCTTATGTGGAGGACAGTGAGCAGATCTAGGCTATGTCCTTTAGTGTTGAAGAACTACAAAGTCAGAAGGAGGGTTTAAAAGTGACCCTTTAATTCAAATATTTACAACTCTTCAAATTGAGAGTAAGCCACTACTTGGGCTGAACTAAAACAATATGAAAATAAAGTGTGTTAACAAATTCAATTCCCTGACTTAGCTTAAGTAGGACGGCGAGGGAAGCTTACTCTTAGTGAAATGCAATAATGCGAATTTCACTAGCAAACACTGGTAATTGCAAATGCCTATAAAGGCGAACTTTCAGTAGATAGAGGAAATCTTGGCGCGCACAGCCTTACGGCGATAAATCCAAGGCACTGTCTTTCCCCTCGTTAACTCCTGCCTTTTAACTGCTAACAGATATATGCGATTTGCATAAATATCTCACTCGCGCTAAATTCGGGCAGCAACTGAAACTTTGAGAATTCGATAGGAAAGTTCAAACTAAAAATAATTTGGTTAATTAAAATAATGAATGCTACAAAGTTGCTCCCAGAATTTAGTAGTCTGAAACTAAGTAGCCTAAAATCGGCTTTTAGTGAAGATGCTAAATTCTAAATCTAAATTTTCCTTCCTATTCGCCATCCTTTACAATTGTAAGTTTTAAATTTAGTTTAACTCTCTGTTTGTGTCTTAGATATTTTAACATAGAATATCTTTTTCCGTCTTCACATCAAAAAGATCCATCAGGAATTTGGCTGGATTCTATCTGGTTCCTTCCAATCTGGAAGGAAATAAATTTTAATTTCATGTTATAAGTACATTTCACCTGAAAAGTACAACATTCCCTTCCTCTGATGCTTTCCGTAATGACCTTTTATTCGCGCTTTAGGTATTCGCGTTTTTTAATTTCTATTAGCGCTTTTCGCCAAACGCATTCATTTTACACTCATTCATTTTTAAAACTTCCCCCTTGTTCTCTGGCCAAATGTGGTGTTTGTGAAAAACACGCAGTTTTACTTTGTCAAGTGTTCACAACTACCACCTGACTTCAATTCTATTGGGGTTAATTCTTCGACTTTCAAGACCTCAGACTTCCCCTAAAACAAATCTGAAATGCCCTGAGGTTCTAACATGAAATGAACTTTAAACTTTTGTGTGAAACCAGAGAACACTACGTACAACATTCAAACATTTCAATTGCATTTCATACATATAATTCATTCTTTCAATCTTCAATTCAAATTTTCTTTAAATGCTCATTGCGTTAAATAACACTTATATATTCACTTTCTAATTTAGCGCGCTTTACGCTTTTACATTACATTTTAATTTTAACTTGCGTATCCTTTACGCTTTTCCAAAATATTCGATATAAACAAAACCAGTGCTTAAGGCTTACAACAAATCATGCATTACATAGAAAACAGTTTTACATTAAATGCATTCATTATTTATACATAGAAAAATATAATACAACAGTTTTGCTATACAACTTACGTACTAGTTGCTTTTAATTAACACAATTCAATTTCCTATTTACAGAGAGTCTTTTGACTAAAATCGATGAATCCCATGTTCTGGATTACAAAGAACATTTCACGAAGTCTCACAGTTTTTCAACTGAACTCTCGAATTTCTTCCGCTGCATAATTAAGTTGTTCCTTCAAGCGTGTCCTTTACGCTTTCGGCAACCGGCTTTTGACTCGGGTAACTTCCCTTTTAAATCTGCAACTTGCACTTAAATCAGAAACATAACTGTGTGAATTTTAAAAGAAAATAAAGAATCTACTTATCTTTCTGCCAGTCTTTTAGGCGTTTTTTTGTCCATTCCTGAAAGGTTGGATATACTGTGGCTTGGGCTATTCTTTGCTTGTTACTCCTAGATTGAAACTCTGGGGCTGCCTTTCGTTTGGTCGATCTTCTTTCCTCCAGAAACACCTTGTTGGGACGAATGGTGGGTGGCGCTTTCCGTTTGTGCTGAAGTCTTTGCTCCCTCTCCAGACTGGCTCGTTCCTTCTCCTGCACTCGTAGGCTCCTTCGTTGTGGGTTGGCACCTTCGGCGGCTCGCTTCTCGCCGTTCTGTTCCCTCCGTAGTGGTGGAGCTTTCATAGTGTTTTCATTTGGACGTTCCTTCCTTAGACGCTTTGGTCGCTGAGACTGTTGCTTAGCGTTTGTCCTTTTTTCTTTTTGGGGTGGTCTTTTCTTTGGCTGCGGCTTCCTCTCTTCTGGTAACCTCCTTTTCAAACTGGGTTCTCTTGTTTTTGAGGGACCTGGTTGGGGCTCTTGAATCTTAGAAAAATTCTGTGAGGCTGGACCCTGCAACATGTCTTTCAAAATATTATTATTAGTTCTTCGATAATAATGTTTAATTTGATCGAAATTTGCCACAGTCTCTTCGCCCTTCTCATTCTTTAAATATGCACGGCATTCAACTATTCTTGTAATTTCAAAAGGACCATGCCATCTTGGGCAAAATTTTGCGACCTTATCTTTTGCTGCGCATGAAAGTGCGTGGGCTTGTTTCAACACCTCCTCCCCCACTTTATATTCTACGGTTCTTCTTTTTGAATCGTAGTAAATCTTTTGTTTCTTTTGCGCTTCCCGGGAGCACTTTTCTGCCTCCTTCAACATTTTTTCTATTTCACCCATTTGAAATTCCGGCGCTCTATCTTTCACATAAAATAATTTATCTAAGGGGGTCATTATCTTCCTGCCCAAAAACAATTCGGCGGGGGATTTCTTCGTTGTCTCGTGCTTAGCCGTTCTGAGGGCGAATGCAAATTCTTCGACGCAGTCATCCCAGTTAGAATGGTGCTTTTGCACATAATTTCTAATCAATTTTACAATATTCTTATTTACCCGTTCCGCTATATTTGATTGTGGGCGGTAGGGTACCATTTTCATATGCTTAATGCCCAACTTGTCACACATCATTTTAAATGTACTGCTTACAAACTGGGGACCATTATCGCTAATCACCCTCGCTGGACATCCATATCTTAAAATATATTTGTTCAAAAACGAATCTGCAACGACTTTTGCTGAAGCCCGCTTAAGTGGTATCAACTCAACCCATTTACTGAAATGATCCACAATGACTAATAAAAATCGTGCCTTATTTACATGACTCCTGGGGTAGGGGCCTAAGAGGTCAATACCAATTATTTCATTGGGGAACCTAGACTCAATACTAGTTAATAACCCGGCCGGGCGGAAATTTACGTCATTATTTATCTGACACGTGTGACAAGTCTGGCAGTAATTTTTAACTATCTTTTGTAATTGCGGAAAATATACCGCCTCGCGTACGCGTTGTATTGTTTTTCTAATTCCAAAATGGCCCGAGACAGGCGAATCGTGGAGCTCTTGCAAGATACTTAAAATTAATTTGGCCGGGATGACTGGTCTGTATTCACTATTTTGATTCGTAACTTTAGTATAAAATAAGAGACCATCAATGATTTCATAGTTCTGTGCTCTGCTTCGTATTGCATTAATGTCTATATGCTGGAAGTTATCTGGGTCTTTTAAATAATTATAAATATTTCCGAATTCGGGATCCCTAGCAATTTCTTCTATTACAGTCTCTCGAGAGTCAATGACCTTTGCCTGAAGCATCGCTATTTTTACTTTCTCGCCGTTCTCGTCTAACTTTATTCTAGATAATGCGTCGGCCACTACATTGTCTTTTCCCGGTGTGTGTTTGATAATGAGATTAAATTCTTGCAACTTTAGGGTCCACCGAATTAAGCGTGGCGAAAGATTCTTTCCTGAAAATAATCTGGTAACTGCCGCATGATCTGAATATACTGTTACGGGAGAACTCCCAAAATATACACAAAATTTTTGAACAGCTGCGAGCACTGCTAAAGTTTCACGCTCCGTTGCCGAATAATTTCTTTGCGTATCATTCAATGTACGACTAAAAAAGGCAATCGCTTTTCTATTTTGTGTTAACACGGCTCCGATTGCGTAATCTGATGCGTCTGCATAAATTTCTAGACCCTTGTCTTTCTCTGGGAACTTTAGAACCGGTGCATTAATTAAAGATTCTTTTAACTTCTCAAACGCGGCGTTTGCTTCTGAAGACCACGCAAAACGAACTCTTTTCCTTCTCAACTTTAACAATGGTTCAGCAATTTCTGCGAAATTTTTAATAAAAATTCTATAATATGAGCACATACCCAAGAAAGTCGCTAACTTTTTGGCTGTATTCGGAATTGGGTAATTTTTCACTGCTATAACTTTAGATTTATCTGTTTCGATCCCCCTTTGAGAAATTTTGTACCCTAAATATTTGAGTTCTTTTGCCGCGAATTTACATTTCTTAATGTTCACTTTAAGTCCTGCATCTTTCAAAAGAGTAAAGACTTCTCGAAGGTCTTTAATATGTTCTTCCAGCGACTCTGAAGTAACAATTATATCGTCAAGATAAATAAATGTACTTTTTCCTATTACCGGCCTTAAAATTTTGTCCATGCACCTCTGAAACGTGGCCGGGGCTCCCGACAATCCAAAAGGCATACGCAAAAAGCCATATGTACCGTATTTTGTTATGAATGCTGTTTTGTGAACATCTTCCGGCTTTATGCTTATCTGAAAATATCCTGATGTCAAATCTAGCGTGGTTATGTATTTTGTTGATTTAATACTTCTTAGAATTTCATCAATTACCGGAAGTGGGTAAGTTGGAAATTTTGTTATACTATTAAGCTTTCTGTAGTCAATAGCGAACCTGTACCTTAATGGATCAGTTAACGGCAAATCATTATTTTTCTTACATAAAACCACCGGACTCGCATATGCACTAGAAATAGGAGTTATTATTTTGTTTTTTAACATTTCATCAATATGGTATTTTATTATTTCCTCTTTAACTTTATCGTACTTGTAAGGACGCTGACGTATAGGTTCATCCGTAGTTAATTTAATTTCGTGTGCTACTATCTGCGTGAATCCAGGAATATCATCAAATAAATCAGCAAAATGACTTACCAACTCCCGAAACTTGTCCTGTTCTTCGGGCGTTAGATGGCTTAAATCCACTTCAGGGGGAGGTGTTGATTTCTTTTTAACTGGGTCCATGGTTACTTGCAAGGTGGAGTTTTCAAAATCGATTTTCGCATCCACAGCTGAAAAGAAATCTGTTCCTAAAATAACCGATGCTTGGAGGTTCTTCACTACAAGAAACATAATTTTTTTTTGTTCTTCGCCGATTTTGATGTACAGCTCGATTTTTCCCATGCATTGACACGTTTTTCCTTGGGCTGCTACCACCTTCATTCCTTCCACGCTATGCAGACGATATCTACGAAAGTGCTTCTTAAAAAACTCTTCTGCCAAACAGCTTCCTTGAGCGCCGGTATCCAACAGAGCTGTAGCGGGTACGTTGTTAATTAGTAACTGCAGTCTCGGTAATTCAATGTTTCTCACCATGACCGTATTTAGCTGTACTTCAGAGGGATTTTTCTTCTCCTCGGAACATTGCACCCCCTTCCCCGCAATATTCCTTAGTAGTTTAAATGCTTTGCGGGTGTTTTCTTCTGTTGCTGGCTTCTGCCTGGGGAGAATGATTTTCTTCCGTAGTTGGAATTATTTTGTTGGCGCTGTACTTGGCGCGGTTGACCGCTCGCATTTTGACTGGTACCAGTAGTTCTCGGCCATCGTCTGTTTCTTCCTTCGGCATTCTGGTTCCCCTGCAGCCGCTGTTCATACGATTGTCTCCGTTGATTTTCGGCCGCTCGCCGGCTCTCGAATTGTACGGCGAGTTCAAACAGCTTGTCCAGCGTCACGGGATTTCTTAGCTCCATGAAATCTTGTATAGATGGTAACAATCTGGGCAGGATTATCTGGATAATCTCCGGGTCCGGCCTCGTGCCATACAATAATTTAAAGACTTGTATTTTTCTCAAAATAAATTCCGATAGTTCATCCACCCGCTGTTGATACTTGCTAAACAACTCAGCTTCGAGTTTCGCACGGTCTTTAACCACAGGAAACGCTCTCAAAATTGCTAGTTTAAAATTCTCGTACGTGTAAGTCGGCGTTCCTGGTTCTCCCAGCAGACATTTTCCGATGCACTTATACCAGGTCGCTGCTTGGCCCCTCAATGCTCCTGTCGCTAATATGACCTTCTGATGTTCCGGAACTGGATACAGCAAAAAATGCGCTTCTAACTTTTCCAGGAATGTGTTCACAGGTCCTCTGGCATCAAAAACTACTGCCGGCTTCATGGCTGCTCTGATGGTTTCCACTATGAATCCAAATCCATCAGGCATTGCAGCTGTATTCTGGGATGTAGTAGGCATATTCCAACTTCCTTCCATCCTTTTAGTTGTTCGGGCGCCAGTGTAAGGTTTCTCCTTCAATCTCTTGACTCTTTTCGTGAGCATAAACTGTGAAACCTTATGTGGAGGACAGTGAGCAGATCTAGGCTATGTCCTTTAGTGTTGAAGAACTACAAAGTCAGAAGGAGGGTTTAAAAGTGACCCTTTAATTCAAATATTTACAACTCTTCAAATTGAGAGTAAGCCACTACTTGGGCTGAACTAAAATAATATGAAAATAAAGTGTGTTAACAAATTCAATTCCCTAACTTAATTCTAAGTAGGACGGCGAGGGAAGCTTAACTCTTAGTGAAATGCAATTATGCGAATTTCACTAGCAAACACTGGTAATTGCAAATTCCTATAAGGGCGAACTTTCAGTAGATAGAGGAAATCTTGGCGCGCACAGCCTTACGGCGATAAATCCAAGGCAATATTTTCCCCCTCGTTAACTCCTGCCTTTTAAACTGCTAACAGATATATGCGATTTGCATAAATATCTCACTCGCGCTAAATTCGGGCAGCAACTGAAACTTTGAGAATTCGATAGGAAAGTTCAAACTAAAAATAATTTGGTTAATTAAAATAATGAATGCTACAACTTTAGTAGAAAGGCTTGAAGTTTCTAGTAGAGTGTTACGAGAGCGTGTTCTGTCTTATGGCCACGTTGTTGCTAAAAGTCTGCGATTCGACCGTATTATTACGTGCTTGCTAGTATTCGCCAGTGATCTTTAATAAGGGTCAACTCTGTTAGTTACCGTTGTGCAGCTTTGATTGGTTTTAGTTTAATTAGTATCAGATTAATTCTTACTTTTATCTTAAGCTCGAGGCTTACTGTAAGCTCGAGAAGGGGCCATCTGTGAATCATTTTTAAGTTGGAATAAAAGATGAATTTAGCTCTTCTTTGGATTTATCACTGACTAGGAATTCCGCGATTCCTTCGCTACGCAGCCCTAGCTTTGAAGGACTACTAATTTAACTAGAACATTAAAAGGTTACTCAAAACTGGCAACTCGACTTAGGGCTGGCGCCAGAGACGGTGCCACTGATGCGGCTGAACCGGGCAGCAGAATTTAGGGAACACAATTTTTTTTTAAATCAGAGAAGCACTAAATAGTACAATTTAATGCAAAAGTCTGAAATTCAGAGGAGGCAGGCACTAGGCAGCAGAATTAAGAATTTTAGGTGTCCCTGGGCAGCAAAAATGAGGACCCATAGAGATTGCACCGGGAAGCAGTATGCTTAGCGCCGGCTCTGGCTCGACTCGGTATCAGAGTGGGTCAAACAGGCTGGCTAGATAGCGTTTTCGTGGTCTGCCACATGTTTACCGTGAGTTTTTCCCTTAGAAAGTTCTCCACGAACGCATCTTTATGCAAAAGAAATGAGCCTAGTGTGCTTTGCCACAGTCAGATAATCCAATCTAATACAATAAGAGACAAAAAATAGGAAGTAAAGGTTGTACCGTGCTGTAGGTTTGTTATTTCTACTCTCAGACACGGATAGCTCGAGTCCGTTACAAGAGAAATCAACCAATCTATCATACTGCCACTAGTAGAATAGTAGTATCTCACGCTTATGATTCGTCTGCTACAGCTTGGCCAGAGCGTTTATGTAATAAACACTCTGGCCATCTTCATAAAATCATCATAAACTCTGGCCATCTTCATAAAATATCAAATCAAGTACACTCATTTCTGGGAAAATCATGAAACGCGGATGTTTATGCTGACTGGCCTAAGACACATACTTCATACTAGATTAATTTCAGAATTCTGCTAAACTTGTTAATCATTTTACGTGTCTTTCTTGAAATTTTCTCGGCTGTCGTTATGTCATTCATATATTTACTAACAAAGTCTGGAATGGCTTACAATGGGCTTCGTACGCGGACCTACATTTCACGGATGACATGAGATTTATGAGAAATATTTCTTATGTTAAAAGTATGACACACTTCTTGTATCGGAATGTTTAATTTTTATCGTTAAAGTGATTATTCTGACAGCAGTTTCTTACAAAATTATCCATTTATAGCATTGCTTCATTTTAAATGCAATATTTTCAGACAGCACTGTTTCATTTGAAATGCCATACAACTTCTTTTAAAGTTAAATGTGTGTGTGCGTATAAACCTTCACAGCATGTTTTACCTTTATTTATATTCAACTGCTGGGTACTTATAGTTAGGCATTCTCCGGGTTCTGAACCCGTTATTTAATCATCTCTTCACCAAAAATGTTCACCGGGGTGCACTGCAGGGGAAAAATGGGGCTACACTCACATGAGAGATAAGACATACTGCATAAATGATGAAGTCTCACAGAGTCGCACTCATGCCGTCACTTTCGGTGTTGCAGTAAAGGTGAAAGCGCAACAGGTAAACATAAGAGATGAATATGAAGGAAATTTATTACGTTGAATAAATGTATTTCAATAAAATTACTTTCCTTCATAGACAAAAGAAAAAGTGGAATAGTTGAAAAATGATCAAAATTGGAAACAAAACAAAAACGTCAGGTATGCACTATAAACTTTAGTACACAATAGATCTGGCATATGAATTAATCTTGGCATGTGTCAAGCTTTTATTTTCGATAAATTTCTTTTGATTATTTTTAATATTTTTTGCTTATTTTATTTTTAATCTTAAATTATCACTGGGAAGTGCCATTATATCTAGTGCGCTTATATTTAACAATTACCTTTTGCTTGCTATATGTTTATAAATTATCAGGAGCAAGTTTAAAACGAATTTTTGAAATGGTTATATTACGACACTATCATTCTTGTTCCTGTTGGTTTTATACGTTAAGTATAAAAAGTGAAAAAAGATTCCAGTAAATTTCAAGACAAATGTTACGATCTGTTTTGATAGAGAATCGAACAGTGGAGATTTCAAGTCTGCAAATAAATTCATGCTCTAACATAGCGGCTATCTAAACCGCTGACTAAAACCTTTCTTGCTCAAATTAAAATTTATTCTGCCTCAAGAAAAACGACGCAAAAGTATTTGAAAATTTTCTCTTTAAATGGGACGTTCTAGCAATGTTATATTTGAATCGTGAAAAGAAACTGCTGTCTTTCGATCTTTATTATTACAATACTGTAGCCAGAGGTCAAGCCTGAATTTACTTTTGAATTTCACGGATAGGTGTCGATACCAGAAGTAAAGTGAAGTACTAACTTACATGTTTTCTTTGCACAGTGGAAAACGTGTTCAATAAACCATTTATCGAAAATTCTATATTTCTATCTATTTGGCATTAAAATATTCGCTTTGCAGATATTGGCTTCAACTATAACTGGCTATAACTGAATAACCAAAGCCTTATTTAAGTTTTAATATGTGTTATACTAATTTGTTTCTTAAGAGTAAACGAACAAAATATTCTTATATTCAAGAACTTGTAAAAGAAAAATTATTAACTCAGCTTGCAAGAAAGGCTATAAAGATAATAGTCGAAGTTAGAATGAAAGACAGTTAAATGATTTGGTAAGTCTGCAACAAAGGCAATTGACCTTAAGAGATTAGAAGAAAATAAAGAGTGCTTATTTAGCATAATGCTAAAAAAGAAAAATGTCCCGCCTGTGAGGGAAATTTTACAGACTTTAAGGGATTAGACACAAATTATGAGGCGGTAAGCCAGAATGATGACGGTGTAGGATAGTACGATTTTATAGCAAATTATGCAGGCAGTTAGGAATTTAACGGATCGGAAGGACAACCTTCTTAAGATAAGAACTTAGAGAACTTCTGTTAGATGAGTAAGAAGTTTGAGTCATATCAGCTGAAGGAATGGCTATGATATTTTCGACTGTTAAACTACAGTTAATGATTTTCTCTTTAAGGGAATCTCGGTTATTTTTGAAATGAGGTTTCTTGCAGGTGTATGAGACAACTAAAATTTAAGGGAACAAAACGACTATTTGCTTAACCACAAAAATTTTTAAATTGATACTTGAACCTATGGAAATACTAGACAATATTAAATTATCTTAAATTAACATTATTGTGTATTACAGGAAGTAAAAGCCGGAAACATGAACGATACTAATTTTTTAATGGGAGAAATATTTTATATTTAAAAAAATTAACACTATGAAACATCTCTTTTCATTATCATAGCCTTTTCTAACGGTTTCTTACGAAGTTTCTAATGTTACAAAACCCACGCTTATTAATTTGAATTTTCGCCCATCATGACCTTAACTGTCCCTTTCCTGGGGATGGTTCGCAAATAATTTATTGTCATAAAGAGAAAAAGCAGGCGAGTGTGATTTTAAAATGATGATTTTACGGAGATTTTTTAAGATTAGTTATTAAATATTAAGATTTTAATATTTTAAAACAAATGAAGGCTATATATCTTAGAAATGATGCTTCCACGGAAAGTCATCTAAAGCAAGAACATTCTAAGTAAATTCTAACTTACACATGGGAAAAATCATGAAATTCTATGAAGTTGGCCCGTTAGTCGGAAACTATGTGGGAGATAATATTTCCATGATCTCCTCAGGAATGCAGTTTGCGAGTAAATTTGGTGATTCACAAAGTCCTCACGAAACTGTGGCGAAGTAAAATAATGCGCACCGGTGCACTAAGAAATGAGCTAGCATTTTATTTATAATGGCAAAGTGTAGCATTAGAAAATAGAAATTATTGATGCTTTTGCATATGCTGAGGAGTTTTATAAAAGTTTTACACGGCAGTTGTAAGTTAAATATGCAATAACGTATTCTGAATTTATAGGAGAAAACAATTTTGAATTCGAACTTATATACAATTTAAGTAGAGAGGCAGAGGTAAAAGTGGAAGAGGCACCAGTCCATCTCCACTTTGCCACCAGGGTAACGCCTCTATCCACTAACATCTTGAGTACGCAACGGCTGCTGTGTCCATCCGCAACGAACATTCGACCAGGAGCCTTGCTACAATATTACTTGGTACACTGATCAAGTTAATTCATTCTTATTTGCACAGTAATACATAAAATTTATTCCTAAAACAATATAGTCCTAAATGCAGTCCTAATTATATTCCTATATATGTCCTAATACAAATATTTCTGAATAAATAATACTATCGTAGTGTAATTGATAAGAAATGAAATAAAATACTATAATAAATACAGCCTTAAAACCATATTTCATTTGAGAACTTTTGTAATAGATCAACGCCGCTATTAGCAATTTCAGTTCAATATTCTTTTAATTCTTTTAATTTTTGTTGATGAAGGCTGGAGTTTTAATGATAAATCTTATGAATATCCAATCAGTAATTTGAGGATGATTTAGATGAAATTTTTTGGTTATTGGGCATTGGAAGACCTATTGGGCTAGGTTTTCCCGTTCACCAGATACCCGGTGTTAGAAGAAGAAATATTTCTATTGAAGAAATATGTGGGAAAGGGACCATGACCTGCTACATACTGAGAAAGAAACGTGTTGGAAAGAATTAGTTTCCCTGAAACCTTTTGGAAGAAATCGTGCTTTCTCCTCCCTTCTAGAATGGCCTCACTTTTGTTTCCATCTCTCCAGTGCTATTTTCTTCAATTTGTAGTTTAGATGACAGCGCGGCCAAGGGATGCTGACTAATGAACCTATTTGCATTTGAGTTGCTTACTTTGCAAGTTCATCCGCCTTCTCATTTCCTTGGTGGTCGGAGTGCCCTCTTATCCAGGAAATTGTGCAGCTGATTAAGTTTCGGATTGAGATATTATTAATGTTCCGTACTACTGGCGGGGATTTCATTAAAATTTTTGTAACGAAGGATGCTGCTTGGCTGTTGGTGAGAAAATTTATGTTCTATGTTTTTGTACGGTGAGGATATTATGCTCTTTAAGCAGCGAGGAGCAGTGGAAAATTGGAAATCATGATTTGAGTCGATTGCTCACATCCAATAGGTTGCCTCTTAGAAATAAAACAGCAGTTCTGATGCATTTGTTTTTCACAGTTTGATTCTGCAGTTCTGATACTGCTAAATTTGTATCTAAGAAACATTATTTACACCAGTATGCGAAATATAAAAGACCAAAACTAGTTACCGAAATCAAACTGTTTAATTAGTTTCATTTTACAAATTAAGACGAAGAAGAAATTCACAAGCTGCCACGATGCGTATGGCAATTTTTATCTTATATTTATTTCTAGTTTTTATATAGGTAAGTGAAATGGTATACAGTCAGTGAAATATGCAGGTTCTGGATTACAGATGCAAATGAAGTTCAGAAGCAGCAGGTAATGTGCAGATTCTGGCTCACTGAAACAAATATAGTTTGTTTACAGAAACTGTTCAATAAAAGTAATGTGAGCGAAATATTATTTCATCTCCAGATCTAAACGTAATGTATCAGTTCGCAATCCTCATTACCAAACCGATTATTATGCAGCTACACACAAGTTAAATATATGTTTGAGTTTGCAGCGTCCCATGTAGGATAAAAGAAGGATATTTTTCTTCCTGCCATCCCTACTCTTTTTCTTAGGTTGTGTCCCTCCTGTCTCTGAATTCAGATCTCTCTTCACATGAGTTCTCTTGCCGCTGCCGTAGTGAAATCAAGGTCACTGCAGCATCTCCAATACGTATTTAATGTGACACGCAATCTGAAACACGACTGTTATTCCTTTTTTTTAATCCTCAGTTTTATATTCCGAACTCCAAGGTTGCGTGGAGCACTATACTGGAGACGTTCTTCTAAGTCACTAATGGGTATCGATCAGATTTATTTCCATTATTAAGCTGAAATCAGAATTATTAGAATACAATTATAAAGTATTTTCTTCCGCCTTCGTAGCATGCCTTCGCGGTGTAATGGTCAGCACACTCGGCGCGTATTCGAGAGGTCGAAGGTTCGAGTTTCGGCAAGGGCATTGCTCATTTTTCCTGACTCCTGCTTCAAAATAACCTAATGTCTCTACAGTGGCGCCTGAATCAAAAAAGATGGTGGATGATGATTCTCCATCACCAGGATTTGGCGACTGGGTTCCTTAATCCCCAGGCGCCTTTTAAACGGGGGAGTATATAAGGTATTTTCTCCCGCCTTCTTAACATGTCTTTGTGTGTAATGGTCAGCACACTCGGCGCGTATTCAAGAGGTCCGAGATTCGAGTTCTTGCGAGGACATTGCTCATTTTTCATGATTCCTGCTTCAAAATAACCTAATGTCTCTACACATTTATCAAGTACATGTATTGATTTACTTTTCGAATTATAGAACATTTTTAAACTTGTAAAATCTAACAGTGTTTCTTA